>JADFUC010002291.1:0-190059 GCA_019722365.1 Lithospermum erythrorhizon
CTTTACTTATAGTTTTTTCACTTTCACGTAGCTTACATTGAAATGTAAAAGCCAAAAAAAAAAAAAAAAATAAAAAATTTCAGATGATCATGTATTTTGAAACGGAGGAGTACTAAATTACTTTCATAAGACATATTATGAAAATGACACTAATAATACATTTTTTTTATAGATATCTAATCTAATCTCTAACATATATGTAGTATAAAGCATGAATAAATTTTGTATTTCTTCCTTTCTTCCCCATTAATTCTAATATATTAATAAATTATATTTTTAATTAATAATTACCTACTATAAAAAATACTATCATAATTAAATTCATCTATTCTATAACCATATGAATAAATTTTGTGTTTCAAATCATTTGTTCGAATCACCTTTCTCGCCACAACACTTAAAGTCGATATATTCGCTCATACATATAAGAGTTTTATTACGTTCACCTTACACGTCTTTTTGGGAGGAGTTTGTCATAGTAAAATAAATTAAATTTTAATTCCTTATATTAATTGTAATAACCCGCTACGTTGAAAAAAAAAAAATTTAAAATTTAAAATTTTCGGTCGGCAAGGACTGCAACAAGATAAATAATTTCGATAATATTATTTTGTGATTATTTGATTTATTACATTTATAATTTAGTAAGTGAATAGCCGGGGATAATTCGAAAGGTTAGATCGTTAGTCGTGGCGATAACTCTGATCAAGGTGATTTCCTCGGGCACGAACTCCCGCGATTTTCTGCGACTCCTAAGAGTTAAGTTATCTTTCATCCTTATCAACACAAACACAAAAATATCTTCCTCTGATTCTATTTGGCCGAGATTTCTCTCTGCGGGGAGCAAACCCAAAAATTTTCTTCCATTTCTTCACTTTATCGCATTACAAAGTTCCTCGTTGTTTCAGCATTCTAAACGCCTTTTCCCTACGCATTTCGAGGTAAGAAGATAGCGTTTTGCTGATTTTTTGAGGGTTGACTTTTGGTTGAATTTACATAATTCAATTTATGATGGATCTTAGTTTGTTATGGGATGCTATGATGTATATAAGTGATGAATTCATGATTTGTAGGTTTGAGGATGTTACGGTCGAGTTGACTTTTCTAGGTTTCGCTGATTTTTGGGGTGATATTTTATAAGACTTTAAATGTGTAGGGGAGTTTAATTGGGACCTTATTATAGTTGTTGTGATAAATTGGTGATATAAATCGACAAAGGGAAGTTAGTTGAAAAGTGTTAATTCCAAGTCAGTCAGAATCATATTTGGAGTATAGGTTGTTAATTGTGGACCTGGGCCGATTAACTAGAATGACTTATGTTGATTTAATGATAAAGTAATAAGATGGAATTTTAGCGGGGGATCGATGGTTGTGTCCGGCGGGGATTATAATTGAAGTTTACCATGTTAATCGCTTAGAAATCGTTCATTGGGGAAGTCGGTAATGTTTATTCTAGAACGTAATTCTGGTATTAGTTCCGAGCATACTTTCTCTGGTGTTGTTAGGCCTGACCACGGAAGGGCACTACGGATCGCTGCTTCTTCGTGAGGTTCAGATAGCTAGTAGAGGTGAGTACTATCTCACGGGCGTTACCTACGTACTTACTTTAAATCATGTGAACATGTTATCGTGGTAATGATTATGTGAGAATGATGTATGTCATTGTTTCATGATTACGTGAGAATGATATACATTTAATTGTTGTATGATTATGCGATTCATTTGTGTGAGCTATGATATGATTATGTGATTATATTCTCGTGGCCAAGATTGCTCGAGGTGCATTAGCTCAACTCCCCCAACTTATTTGTATTCCCCGTGGCCTTGTCGGCACTTTTGTATTCTCGTGGCCTTGTCGGCACTTTCTATGTATTTTGTGGGCCTTGTCGGCGATTGTGTTTGACTTACGACAGAGATGTTTTTTAGCTGTGCTTGGATATTGTTTCGGGGAGTGTAATTAGATGGTTACTGAGAGGTGATGGTTAGAGTTATGTACGACTTGAAGTGTTTCGAGTATTGTGGATACGACCCCAGAATTGGGAAGGTCATGGGTCGTATTTATACCGGTATAAGAGCCGTTGTTTATCATCTTATACTTCGGTATATAAGAGCATTGTTTATCATCTTTATACTTCGCTATAAGAGTTGTTTATTAGCTTTATACTCGGTATAAGAGCTTTGTTTATCGCCTTATACTGATATAAGCAGCTGTTGGTTAATGCCTTTATACTTCGGCATAAAGAGCCAGAGATTGACGGGTTGAGCTTATGCGTGCTCAAGGATTAGAACTGATGGTATCTAGTTGATGAGTAATTGATGACTAGAGTATAGCTTTGTTGGGTCTCTCGGACTGTAATTTCATGTGGTTCGTGTGATTTTATTCAAGGAGTTGTATTCATTATTGAGACCCTATATTCTATGTTATGCCATGTGATGTATGAATTTTCTTTGAAAGTATAAATATGGTTCAAGTTAGGTAGTCCCGGTTATATATCTATATATATAATGCGTGTATTTGACTCTATGTTAATTACAGTCGTATGCATGGTTTAAGTTTCACCCCGTGTTAAGTTTCACTAAGCTTTCTCTGTGGGCTTCCCCTCATGGCATCATTTGTGCCAGGCTGACGGACGGCCATTGCCTGTGATACTGTTGGAGAGTTTGTTCCGTTATTAAAGCGAGCATCGCGGCAGTAGAGATCTCAAAGTTCCATTTTTGTTGTGTTGTCAACCGCTTTTTATTGTTATACTTTTATTTTCAAACTTTAGCCTTGTCGGCAGCTTGTCATTTTGTATTCTCGAGTACAAGATTTCATTTTCTTTTGTAGCTCACGCAAGATTACTATTTATTTGGGATATGTTGTATATATACGGAGTCGTCGGGTTAGATATCACCACGGATTGTAAATTTTTTTGAATTGTGATTATTTTGGACATATTATACGTAATCATATTTTGAAGGAAACCAGGTTTTAAACCCAGCTGCTCATCGGTTTTGGTGATTCGGTGTTCGATTATAATGACTCTCACCTTGTATGTCGAATTCGGGGCGGTCGTTACATTAATAATATTCTTTAGTCATTAAAATTAATGATAATATGTGGATATTTGTTGATGTCTTTGTTTTATAAATATCATGTAAAATAAAATTTTAATTATTTAATTCCAACCTTAATTTATTATGCTCATTTTACTTTTCGCTTTTTGAATTTTCTGACAACTTAAATTTAGAGAATTTGAAAATAGATATTATTAATCAATGTGAAAATATTATCGATCCATCATTTACTAAAACAAAATATGTAATAATGAAAATATGTTAGAAAATTAAATTTAATATATTAATTATTTCTAATTTACACAACTATTTAACCGAGAATAATAGGTTATATGGATAAGAATAAGTTAATTTATGAAATCTATTGAAAATTATGAGAGATAATTCGAAAAATTATTCTTCATAAAGAGATTTTTATTTATATATTTAAATTATGAATAATAATGAAATAATCATAGGCTTCACCATATAGTGCATTAGAGATAAATACAATATAGCATTAGAGATAAATATAATATACAATAGTTATTATCTCTAACATATTTATTGTTAAGAAAGAAAGTTTGTACATCTTTTAAGGTGGTAAAGCTTTAACATGCATTAGAGATAGTAAAGATTTAACATGCATTAGAAATAAATATAATAAATAATTATTATTATCCTTCTAACAAATTTATTGGTAAGAAAATAAGTTCGTAGATTTTTTATAAGATGGTAATAATAAGAATGTAATTTCATCAAATTTAAGGTGGAATCATCCACAATTGATAATTTTTCATATTTATTATCATTAATACATTATGCAAGCAACCAAGTTTAGGAGAATATATTGTACTCCATCCGTCCCAATTTACTTCGATCACGTAGCTTGTAACGTTCCTCCCTTTTTACTCGACCACATAGAAATTCAATGCAACTTTATCTTGATCTTTCCACTTTTATCTTAATAAAGTACTTTATTTCATGATTAATTAGCATTTTTGATAAAGTACCTTTTTAGGATATATTATCAATATTAATCAAGCTCTTAATAAAGTATTTTTTTAATTAACGACAAGAAATCGCATTGCAGGGAGTATAATTTACTAGATTCATTATTGTCGTTTTTTCTATGTTTTCTTATGAAAGGTGTAGCAACTCTATAAAATGTAGTTAAGAGTATAAAACACACTTATAAAAGGTACTATAAAAACAAAAAGATCAAATATATCACAAAAAATTATATAAATTAAAAGATTGTAAGGGACAAAGTAGCACTAATAAAATTAGTCATAGATTACTATATCGAGAAGTACTCAATCCAATTTTTCTACTTCTCATCCTAACATAATTTTTCTGTTCTTTTTTACTTGTCATTCTACATACATTTTCCAAACACATTTATATATTTTTTTTATTACATCCCTAGACGTTAAATGTCTATGAGCCATTTTTTCTACAATACTTTGAATGTTAGAGTAAGACTAAGGAAAAGTAAAAGGACAAGCATGCATCTTAGTAACGCTTGAGAAAAAGTAAAAGCAAAAGGTTTTGCCGTTTTGCAATTAGTAAAGGAATTTATCCTTTGAGATTAATGAAAAGTCGCTCTCAACAATCTGCACGTGTGTTCTACGACTCATCTCTAATATTCCATTAACTTACTCCTTCTCAATTTAATTCATCATAAAGTTTCAGTTAATTTATTAAAATAATAATTTATTTTACTATTTTCAATAAGAGCAGAAAGAAAGAGAGAAATATTAATCAACGAAAATGCTAATATTACGAGATAAAAAATAATTTTTTTAATTTCACGCAAAAGTTACACGATAAAGAAATGATTTATTAGTATAATGAAACAATAAATTTTTACTAAATGATTAATTAAATTAATATGAGAAGTAATAAATACACCATCCCATTGACAGAGTATATAGTTTTATTGATATGGAGTTAATTCATGTTATGAAATTAGTTTAATAAAGATTCTTGACTACCGAAATAAAAACAAAGTTTTACCCAAGTCAGAAATGTTGTGGACAATAGGAAAAGGTATATGTGGGCATCAAAGAATGCAAAACCAATAAATTAGATCGAAATTAAATGTAACTCCAATGCTCCGTAATAAAGAATGTGTTTAAAATGAGTTGAATGTGCTTAATAATATTTGGAAAATCAATGAAAGGCAGCCGAGCAAGTCAAGAGCAACAATATCTTAAACAATTTAAATTGATGACTAAAGAGCCAAGTTTAATATTCTTTAGTTTCAAGCTTCAACAACCGAAGGCCAATAGATAGAATCAGTATTTATCATTTTTATAATTTAATAAAACAGCATAGCTAGTATGCTAGCAGTATGACATCCAGATCAAAGATGCCACATTCACACATAAAATAAAGAAATGTTATAGAGCCCAGAGCATAGCTCAACCAAGAAAACTAAATGGTATTAAAACGCCGCATCAGAGCCTTTTCACGCCAAGCATTCGAAAGTCAAAGTGTTTCTGCATCTCTTATTGAAATGGTTTAAAGGAAGCTGTCAGTCTCCCCCGACGGCTTGAGGCACATTCCGCGATTTACCCTCCCTCCGTAATCTCGTGACAGAATCTTTGGCGCCGCAGCGATGCATTTCAAACTTTTAAAATATTATAGACATCCGGAGGCCAGGAGTATTAACTATGCTAGAATTTACGTTCACATTTTTATTTCGTGGATGAACTTTTGTGATGAACAAATTTTGTATCCTTACTTTAAGACCAAGCGTAGTAAAAGTGCGTGATTTAATTACGTTTATTGGGATGCAATCAGAAGCCATCTCCATGCAAGCAACTTACTTTTATATTTTTTTCCTAGTTATTAAATGTTTTAAGTCATCTCATGCTAACCGAATCTTCGTTGTCAAAAAGCTTATCCCTCCAATTTTTTAAACATTGCTTTTTACCAAACAATTATTCAAAAATTGCCACCATTTTTTATTTTTAAGATTTATAACAGACTATAATTTTTGTATTTTTTGTATACAAAAAAAATTAAAATTGAGTGATGTTGATGAAAGAGTAATGCAGATATTTAATGCTCAAATTTGGCATGCACAATAAGAAAGATCATGCTACATTTGACGAAAAGAGGAAGTTATAAATAAAAAAATCTAACGTATTTATACTATGTTAAACTTCGGTATTAATTAATAAAATATAAATTTGATATTTTTAGATTTGTTTTGAAAGTATATTACAATATTTTTAGATTTGTTTTTAAAACGTTGTTCATCCAATATTTTTTACTAAAAATACCAATTAATTTAAATTTGAAAAGGTGAACTACTCCTATAGCGATCAAGAGCGACTCCAAATAGCTAGGGAAATTTGCAACGACAACACACAAAAATAATACAAGACAAGAAAGTAAATGACACACACATGTTAATCCAATTCAAGTACAATATAGCACTAACTCGTGTGGCGCTTTGCCCAATGAAAGATCTCAATATATTCACAAATTGCAAGCCGGGACTTTATAATAAATACACCATATTCTTTCTTCAAAATTTACTTCTATTCCAAATAAAACCTGCGCCTCCCCCTAACTTTTATCCTTCAAGTCAACACTTTCCCAGTGTTCGACTTACAATGACTTCTCTAAATAAATCTCTCCAGGATTGTTATAATAAAGTGTCATAATCATCGTACATTAGTTAGAAGTTTAAAGAATTCTTCTAACAAAACAACCTATACTAAACTCTCAATAATAGCTCATAAAATACAAAAACATTCTCTATGAATAATAAAAACATGATTTACTACCTTCATAGCTTGTGTTTTGTGCTCCTTATTAGCGCAGACATAATATTGTTGTATTCAATAAGTAAAGTATTTGATTTGGACTCAAAAATCTTTCCTTAATAAAATGAGTCCCAATCGATCTATCTCTCGCCATACAACAACTCGATTCAAGAACCTTGGCCTCAAACAAGACCACCTAATCGTCAAAGTTTTTATTTCACAAATCCCTCTCAAATCGAATCTTAACAAATTCGAAGCACAATCAATTCCTGATCATGATCAATCTCTATGAAATAATATCTCTTCAGGCAAGTGAAACAACACGTAGCCTTACAATTTTAACACTTGGGCGAATGCATGACATCGAGTCGAGTACCCTTCCATTTGTTATAGACCAACTATTATAATAAATAAGATTCATTTTAAAAATCAACTAAATATCTCATTCTAATAAAATTAAATAAACATCCTTCAAATTTGTTGTGCATATTTCCGTAAAAATTCTAAGATAAAGGACCTCGGCGTCAAGCATGATTGCTTATTTCACACTTTTTACTAATAGCTAGAGACAATAAATAAACTCCATAAGAATAGGAGATAACTATAGAAAATACACCGAACAGCCTGACTTGATAGCTACGGCTGACCAACGAGTCCTCCTTAACAAAATTATGGTAATCTGATGTTACCAACAAAATTCCTTTTGCAATATTATAAACACACTGTAAGTCTATTTATTAGATTATTTGGTACGATATAGCTAAAACAATAAATTGGTTTGCCTGAAGCTGAACACCAAATAGTCTCTTTCCATTATTTGGAAATTTATCCATTCTTACTTCTTTTTTTTTTCATTTATACACATATCTCATTTCCTTTACTCACTCTTTTACCTATCTTTTAGAAATAAGTTAATCTTAACTAATACGGAGTATCAAAATATGGCTCGAAAGGAAACGGGTCGCAATATGGTCCCGTGTCGAAAGGGCCGAACTATGGTCCCCGGCCTAACCAGCCTAAAATATGCGGTCTCTGGCCTAAACGGCTTTAAATATGGTCCGGAGGACGAACGTCAAAATATGGTTCCTGACGAACTGTGTTTAAAATGTCATCCCTGATCAAACCTGCCGAAAATACGGTTCGAGGCCTGAAACGGGCCGAAAGTACTAATGGGATGAAAATACCGCACGCGGGTTAGGTGGGTTAAGCGGGTTTCACAAAGATGCCATATTTTACGCAGATGTTTTTAGATTTTTTTCAGAGATATTTTTGATATTTTAAATAAAATTAGTGAAATCTCCATGTTAATTTGAAATTTTTTAAAACTTAAAAGTTTCAAATTAATTTAAAATAGAAGAAATATCAAATTAATCTGTAAGTTCTAATACATGGCAGAAGTATATGAAATTTATGTGTCGTCCTTGAATCTTGATATTCAGTCGTGTCATTAATAGAGCTGTTTCTGTTTTAGAATAATGTACTTCTTCCGTTTCCTAAAGATGGCCTATTTTTGATTTTTTAATTTTTTAATAAATAAGCTGATCATAATTATTTTTATTTTTTGTTTTATAATATTTGATAAAAAATATATCATTTAAAGAATTAAATGTATTTTTATTCATATATTTTTTAATAAAATATTATAAACATAAATAAAAATATTTACGATTAAAATTCAACTATTAAAATTAAAAAGCTAAAATTCCGATAATCTTTTAATTTATGTAGCCTAAAATATCCGAAAATATCGCACAATTCTTAATTTGGAAGATCAAATATTCCAAAAAATACCCAGGATAATTGATGCAGTAAACCCAGAGATAGAATTTTTTTTAAGGTCTGGGTCCACCTCACCTATCTGAGTTTGAGGTGTGAACTCAATGCAGCCATGAATTTTAATCAGTTTCACCTAGATGATCCATATTGTGATGTATATCTTGTTGACTAATGTCTGGAGAGTATGAATTATCTTTCTTTATTCATCCTTATCTTCTTTGTTCATAAAGAAATAAATTGCATGCAAATTCAAATCACTGGTAGTTTAATTTAGATAATAGTCTTTCATTCCTAAATTATATTTATTTTTGATTTTTATGATCCCAAAACACGACCTAAAATATAAATAGTCTCTAATTTTACACTTTAAAATTTTAAAACTATTATTTTAAAATATATATCAAACTAATCTAACAAGATCTCACGACCATATTATTTATTATCGAAGCACAAGAATCTACACAAAGTTTTCAAAGTTTAACTCGAAATTAAAATGTGATTATAACTTAAGGATGGAGGAAATATATTGCATATTAATTCCCCGACTTGCATTTGTTGCTGATAATGTCTACATTGATTAAAATTTATATTTTAATTAGGGATTATATTTTAATTAGGGATACTATAGTCTAATTAAATCCGGGGAATTGAGAAAAATGGTTACAATCAGGTGAAAATTACATATTTTGACAAATATTATCTCGTTCCTAAAAGATTGTTCACTTTTGACTTTTTGATAGTTGTACATTTTCAAATTTTGTCTAATATATTTGCTTAAGGTTGTGAGTAATATTTCCGATAAAAGTATATCAATGGGAAAGAATTTGAAATTTATTTTTCTATTTATAAGGGCTTATCAAGTATATAATTACAAAACAAAAAATATCTACTGGCCAAATTTAAAAAGTACAACTACAAAAAAAATTAAATGACAATATTTTTGTAAACTAATGAAAGATTATTTTATCCTCTTCCATCCTCTTAATCTTATTTAGTGAGTCAATACTCTTAATTTTATTAACAAACAATCTTAAAAATGGGCGTGAAGAACTAAAGATCGTATCTATGTGTTATATCTACAGACAATTTAAAATAACTCATTATTACTTGATATATATATCATTTTTAGTCCAATATCTTTGACATTTACCATACTTCTAGCAGCGCCTCAAGGTACTAGCAGAAGATACAAAGATGCCGATAATGCCAAGATGATCATACGTAAGAAAGAGCAGATTTACATGCATAACTCATTGCAGACGGCTTCATAAATACCCCATCACAAGACACCTCTCCTTTAATTCCAAATTTATTCTCAAAGACATTTTGCTATTCTCGTATTCTCTCACATACCTCCAAAATAATCTATCATCGTTTGTTGCTGATCACCCGCGATCACACTTTCAGCTGTCCGACGGCACAGTATTCCAAACCCGCTAGACGATAACATAGCGTATCTCCCAACCCGCCTTCGTAGTTGTGCTAAGCGACGCGCCTCGTAGATCCGTGCCTGGGGAGACCAATTTCAACCCAAGTAATCAAAAGCCACAAAGTTCTACCTCATCTCTAAGTCCAAGTTGGGGAAACCCCACCAAAACTTGTAATATATTCACACAAATAATAGTACAAATCAAGTGGCGCGTTTCATGAAAGATCGACATAAGAAGTCAGGAAAAACACAAACACGTTCGTTTCAATGCAGTTGAGTCACCACTTAACAAAAACGCTCTTGTTCAACCAAAGAATCAAGGAATCAATATCCCAAGATATCAAGCGAAATAAAAGACGTAAATGAACAACTTAATAAAAGAAATGAAAGGACGATGCGCCGCCCCGCCGCATGCACTATCAGTGGGACAAAGTATACCAAAGTAGTAGGCTATAAGTGAGAACTCATGATATACGTAGAGGCGCCGAACGCTACCGTAATCCTCAGGGGTGCTCAGCCTTATAAGTGGATCCGGCCACGGCCAGTTAAGCAAAGCAAGAGCCGGCCGACACAAGAGATGATGTAAGGCATCTATGCCTGCTACTCAAAAAGAGAATGTAAAACCAAAATGCCGTTTACAGATCGGTTAGACGGGATTCCATTACCGCAAGGGTTCATCCTCCCGCAATTTACCCAGTTTAATGGTAGTGGGGACCCAGTCAAACATTTGCAGGGATTTTTGGCCAAGATGACCATAACCTCCAACAATCTCGAGACACAGCCAAGCGCTTCTCCAATAGCCTGTCCGATCGAGCCTTGGACTGGTACATGGCTTTGCCTCTCAATTCTATGTATGCATACTAAAGAATCGCGGATAAGCTTTTATAGCTAAATTTGGGTTCCGCTTATACGTATAACTGTGGATGAAAGAGCACCGATGGATTTCAAAGAAGACCTAACGAAACCTTCGGCTATCATAAGCTTGGCAATCTTATATCCCCGCTCACACCCGAAGTCAACAACAAGGTAGCTTATATGACATTTTACCGCCGTTTGTCATAAAGGAAACTCAAGAAGGCCTGTTCGAAACTCATATCAAAGCGACGAACCAATGCCCGAAAGCCCGCCAGTATATTGAGTTGAGGAGCCGAAAACAAGGAATCTAGGTCAAGGTTCCTGGACGACTAAGGAAAAGAGGGCGTTCTAAGTCACCAAGAAAATATCAAGTCCGAGACAGGGGCAAGATCAAAAAAGAAGAAATTTTGAACCAATGCCTCAAAAAGGCTTAAATAACGACGGTAAGTGGGCGCCCAACGCCGGCTTCACCCCTCGCTAAGAAGCCTACAGCTGAGACGCCAAATTGAAGATAAAAAACTACTCCCTGCCAGCCAAGGGATGCAGAAGTGCACCGCGTATGGGACAAAACACTATACGTAATATCACGAGAACATGGCCACGATAATTAATGAAAAGGTGGTTTTGGACTCTGAATAGAGAAATTGATAAAAGAGGATACCTCGGCGAGAGCACGGCACACGGGGCTGGCCGAGATGGCCAACGTCAAAACTGCAAGAGCCCGCCGCCGCCACACATCAAGGCCAACCCCACAACTCCCAAGACTCCAAGGCGATTGATACTCATTTCGAGGAGGCGCTGGAGGAGGCGACTCACAACTCTAGAAAGGATTACGCAAGAAGATCGATATATTCAATCAACCAAGCACCGGCATTAAGAAGCTAATTCTATTAGTTTCACTTCGATGACGAAGTTAATCGGAATTTACCCTACACATTTACCCCATGTCATAGCCCCAATTATTGCGAATTTCACGGTTGAACGGATGCTGGTAGACACAGGGAGCTTAGTCGATATTTTATATATCAGACCTTTGACAAGTTACAACTCCCAAGAGGCATTATCCAACCCCTATCCACACCACTGACCGGTTTCACAGGTCATTCCATAAATGCAATGAGTATTCTATCGATCTAACGGGTCGTATGTTGGTCACCACAATAAGAACTCAATTTACGCCAGGATATCTGTGACCGTCGTATTAACGGTCTCATGTGCTCACCTCACCGCTTAAGGGCTTTAGTCTCACCAAAGATATCTCAAGATGAAGTTCCCACCTCAAAGTAGGATGCATGCCTGGGTGATCAAAAAAAAGGCTGTATGTGTTACCAAACCTCCGTGCTCCCCTGCTAAGACAGAAATCCCCGGCGGACCGCAGAGGAAAGCCGGGTTCAGAAAATCATACGGAGATAAATTCGTCAAGACGTGAGGTAAGAGAAAGATAACTTCCGCCCAAAGAAAGTGGAAAGTACGGGCAAGGCTATGCCACATGAGGAGATCATAATGATCCATTTCAAGGAAGGAAATACTGAACGAACATTTAGAATCGGTTCAAGGCTGAAGCGAAGAACATCAAAACAGCTTGACTCATTAATAAGAGAGTTTGAGGATGTGTTTGCATGGGGACCTCGAGGACACGCTGTGGGTGTATCCGCCAGCCGTGCCATATGTTGACTCCCACCTGCCAAGAAACAAAAAAGAGACTGCTTAATGACGAGAAGCACGCCACCGGGAGAAGCATGCCTCGCTAAAGGCCCATGCCATACAAAGAAGTTGAAATTCCCCGCGGTGGCCAATGTGGTGTCGTCAAGAAACCTGAAGTGGCGATGCAATCTTATCACCAATCAATAAAATGTGCCCTCATGACTTCTATTCGCCACATGCTCAAAGCTCGGCCCACGGGAGCCGCCGAGGTCTTTGATTTCATGGTTGCTTCTCGGGGCTATCACCAGATCCGCATGGTACCCAAAGATGAAGAGAAAACAGCGTTTATAACCGAGTATGGCTTATATTGTCAAGGTGTGCTTACTTCAATAAAGAATGCCGCTACTTACTAGCGGATGGTCACGAAATATTTGCAAAAACAGACAAGCGAAATATGGAAATATATGTTGATGATATGTTAGTCAAGAGTGTAAAAAGTTTAGCATCTATTAAATCTAGTGGAAACCTTTAATCACCAGAAGATAGACAGTAAAACAAGTTTAGGTTATATGATCACTGAAATCGAGACTAATACGGATAAAATAAAAGTACTTATGGATACGCCTAGCCTACAAGGAGTCGTTAAATCGACTGATAACCGGGCGGTGCTAAGTAAATCGTTTACAGCAAAAGTCTAAGAAAGAATTTACCCTTCTTCAAGAGTTTAAGGGCATGTCATGGTGTTCAATTCGGGATCGAATGTGAGGCATTTGAAAAATTGAAAAATATTTGCCCTCTACATTGTTGTCGCGATCGAACCCTGGGAGTGCCTATACTTCCAGCCATTTATGATATTACGTCACAGTTGTCGATATGAGTGTGGGTTTGACACAAAGACCCATATATTATGTCGCCTATGTTCTTAGGGATGCAGAAGAACGATACTCCATTATGTATAAGGCCGCTTGGTACAGATCTCTAGAAATCAAGGCCTATTTCGAGTCCCACCCTAAGTAAAGGCATGACTAACCCTTAAAGCGGGCGCCAAGAAGTTGAGCAAATTTAAAATAATACGCGCTTGGGGACTGGGCAAAGGCTCAAGCATTAGCGGATTTTGAAATCGAGTGCACTCAAACCCACCACCCCTGGGCGACCGTATACGGCAGGCACTGCCATACCCTACCGACGTTGTTCGGGCTCGCGAATGCAAGCGTGTCGAGTAATAATATTGGGACCGCAAAGAGAAATCATGGAATATGCCCTGCGGTTTAGCTTTCCTACAAATCTAATAACGGCAGAGTACGGCCATGATTCTCAAGCTAAGCATCGGTAAGTGCTCCATGATGTAGGAATCACCGGTTAAAGCAAGTATTCGAACCGGTCATTGACCAAATCAAAGGAGTTAGTGGGATGAAAAGGAAAGTTGAAGAAATACTCATTCAAAGGTCAAAAATAACCCAAGAGTTCAAAAAGGATCTTATTCAAAATATTCCTAAATGAAAACGAAAGTATGGGACCATCTTTCCGCATTGCTACTAATGACAGGCAGCGACTGTTCAAGGAATATCTGCTGAGTTTGTAATCAACCAGCCTACCAAGCAGGAAGACACAAATGGGTCACAAGGCGTTACGCCATAACCGACATGGACGCCAACAATCTCAGATCTTAGCCAAGGAAAACATGTAAGATAGGTCGAGTCCAGAAGATCCGTAATCGTAGTCTCAAATATCAGTTGTACTTGGGCGAATTATACCGGAAATCCTGGGACGGCCCGCTATTGACTTGCGGTCCACGCAGGACATCCTCGAGTGCCGGGCCGAGATACACGAGGGTAGCGCGAAGTCATATCGGGGCACGGCTCCGCATCAAAACCACACGAGATGGATATTACCGCCCACATTAATCAAAGACGCAAATGTAAAGATACGCCGCAAAGGTGCGATGTATGTCAACAAGATGAGAAACGCACTCCCGCTGTCTACTTCTACCCTTACTCCGCAGCTGAATTTCTGCTCTTTTCGCCATGTGGGGAATTGACTCCGTAGGAAAATTACCCAAAGCCGAAAGTAGGGGGGCGGAATATGCCATTGTAGCGGTGGATTACTTCGGTAGCTGGAGGCCGCATCGCTTAAGAAAACTAGAGCGAGGAAGGGCATGGCCTATGGAAGAATATACTCACTCGCTTGGCATCCCCAAGATTTTGGTATTCCGATAATGGTCCCTGGGCTGAGGGAGTGTGTCTCGATTTGACTTCTCGTGGAGAAATTCGGGATTGAATGGGTTTGCTCCACATTACCCACAAGCTAATGGACAGTGGAGGCTATGAACCGATTATATTTTAAGGGCATTAAAAGAACATAATACAAAGCGGCAAAAAAGGAGAAGGAGTTGATGTAACACTACCACGGTTTTATGGTCATTACGGCCAACTCCCCAATCAAGGTCAGGAGGCCTCACTTACCACGTGCGCCGAGGCGGTCCTCGCTGCGGAAGTAGGACGTTTCACTTACGCATACGTGTCGTGTTCGACGAAGGGCTTAACGATCAGAGGTTGAGGGAATATCTTAACTTTGTGGATGAACTGAGAGATGAGGCTCTTTATAGAACCCTCAAGTACGCGCCTATGCCTGCACATATAATCGGCGGTTAAACCGCCGCCCGTGGGAGACTTGGTGTTACGGTTGCGTTCGGCAAGTCAACCCAAGGAGCAAAGCAAATTGAGCTCCCGTACGGGAAGTGGCCATATCGCTAAGGTCGTAGGGCCGGCACTTATGAACTGGAAGACTTAAATGGTAAAACAGCTTCCTAGCACCTCGGCGTGTTTCTAAGATATGTCGATATTATGTGTAATCCGAGTTGGACCTTGTAACCGCCCTAAGAAGGGATCACTCTTTCCAGAGTTTAACTATTAAATAAAGGAGGTTCTGTTTTCATACCACAGGTTAAATTATGCGGAAACGCTACAGCTCCAAGCTGGCATGCTAATCCAAAGTATAGTTCTAGACCAGAAAGACGAACTGATCACTCGTCGGTCTTTAAAAACAAGAGCCCTCACTAATCGCTAGTAAAAGCGATTAACATAGGGAATTAAAAGCTCTTGTGTACCCCTGCGAGTCGCTTTCGCTAGGCGGTCGCATATTGTATCAGCACACTTCTGCCATGTACGCCACAATTGGCCTCAGGCCGCAACCCGCTAATAAGGCGGGCAAGTGGGTACCAAAATCGCTAAAACCTAATTTTGTGAGCATGCCTTAGAGGCGCCTCCTGTACACTACATGACGCATTAAATAAAAAATGAAGACGCAACGAAAGGTAAAAGATGAACATTGTTAATTTACATAGTTAAAAGAATTATTACAAAAAAGTGTAAGAATCGAACCAAGAGGCTTCGATCATCGCCTCTGGGAAATGCTTCCTCCTCAATCCTCCTCATCGTGGGTTACCAAGCACGAGGTTACAGTTGGCAAACCAGTCCGCATTATACCCTTGGATAAAATCATGGTAGTTCTCCACGACAGGGGGTTAATATCTTTGTACGGCCCGGTAAAAGCCGGGCATAAGCACAGGCCGCGCCCTGCCGCCTGCCTCGAAATCCTCGGTAATCGGCACGCGAACCACTCTTCCATTCGGAAGCGGTACGTCTTCAACCTCCCGAAGCCAAGTAATCGCCTATCCGCCTTCTCTTGAGATTTTGGACATGATTTGGGCCATCTTGTATTGGCTCCTTTTTCGCCCCTATACTCTCTCCAAGCGGGTGTAAGGACTGCTCAATGATCATACCGCCGGGTCATTGACACGCTCGGGCCTCCCTTCTCCCGTTGCATCGATAGGAGCAGGGCCTTCAGCTTTATTCTCGCCTTAGACCTCATTCCTGGCTGGGAGACATCCCGTACTGCCACGAAGTGGCTCGCTTCCTCGGCCTCAGGCGCTTGGCTTGGACACTCTCCTGTACTTTCGATCTCGTGGCCAGGAATACTGCGATTTAAAGACTACACAGGGAAGAGAAGAGGATAGAGTCATACCAAAGTGAAATTAGGGAAGTAAGTTAAAAAGAGGATGAAAGTTACCTTTATCATGTACCTAGCTATGGTAGCCTGCACTTCCATCGGGTCCTGGGCTTCATCAAAATCTCTTTTCACCCGCCTCCAATATGCGGGTTTAGACGCTGAAGGCTTCGATTTCTTCCAGTTGAGCTCTTCGGCAAATGATAACCCGCCAGCAGAGTGTGTGGGGGAAGGTTCGTATGGGGAATATGCCGCAAAGAGAGCTGGCCCAAATACGCCCATCTTCAGGGAGAGCGTGTTTGGGAGAATCTACCGCGCAGAATCAAACTCGAGGGGGAAAAGTAGAGTCAAGGGGCCGGAAAGGGAGAAAGAGCTCAAGTGGCCTTTGCAGGGTCACGGTTTCTGATCTCTCTTGCCGGCGTGGTGGCATGTTTTTTTGCGAGACCCAAATGCCTTGGGCCTCTCTTCCGAAGCCGGCCTTGCCCCACGTATGTAAGCTGTAGCGGGCGTGAAGTCACCGCGAAAGCCGCCCCTATCTCCGCCGAGGAGACGGAGACCTTTTTTACCTTAACCCTACGAAATGCCGGCCGGCGTTCGCCTGACATGGTCGAGAAAGGGACGTCTCTGGGTTCCACACATCTCTCGGCCGCACGAAGGATGTCATCTGCACAAAAATAGGGGTGGTAAATACAGTGGCAAATCAAGAATGATATGAACGAAATAAACATATATGTATTGTATTATATACCCCAACGTAAAAGGAGACACCGCAGGCGTAATACATATTCTTTAGACGACGACACCCGCTTGGAATTAGATAACCTCTTCAATAAAACCTGTAATGTATGAGCGCCGACACCCGAATGTGAATGCCCCGCTGAGCTAAGGATCCGCGGCGGCGCTCTCTCTGGGCATGGCAAAGCGGGTGGCATCCCCGCAGCGAACTCCATACCTCGGGGAACCGTCATCCATACCTCCCTTCACCAAACACCACTCTGGAGTGCCAATGGTTTTGAAGATCTTATCTCCTTTGGGGGTATGCAAAGAAGTCCCGCCCGCCTCGGGGCCGAGCATGCAGCCACCCCAATGGGAGGCATTGCGGGCAACTAAAAAACAGTTTCACAGCAGGTTCTATACAACTATCCTACAAGAGCACTATGACATTTACCCTAGCCACCGCTAGTGAGCATTGCCCCGGAGCCCGGCTTGGCGCTAATAAAATGTCATTCACAAAAGGTGAAAAGAGGAACCTACAACCGTAAGAAAGGGATTCTAGATGTACACGGTCGCCCAACCCGCGTAAAATGGACCTCTGCTTGATGCGGGATCACCCGCGGTTCAAAAACTTTATCCCCTTCTGTTGGGAGTCGCAGCCCACAAAAGTCAAAATGGAACTGCAAGTGAATCGCGAAAAGATGCAGGGAATGGCCGGTGAAAGATCACCGGGATCAGTAGCAGTCCGAAGTCGCGGGCGCCTGCTCCAGAGCGAGGGCAACGGTTGTGCCGTGCCGCTGAGGTCGGGATCAAGGCGCTTGCATGATTCTTCCTCTGGGTTGTCATGCATAGCCCGGCACATGTCCTTCACCACCTCCTGAGGAATTTCCATATTAGCAAAGGGGTCATGGAAAGGAGTAAAACTCAAATCGCCCATGGTAATCTCAGCCAGAAATGAATAAAGTCTACAAAAAGCGCAAGTTATTCCAGGTCCATTACCACGATGGGCGAGTCCGTCTCAAGAAATTTCGACGATTTCAAGTTAGAACCGCTTAGGCATATCAAGGCCGGGTATACCTATAGCAAAGTTAAACACAAGTTGTGAAAATTAGGGGAATCATAAGCAAAAACATAAATGTTCTCGAAAGGAGCAGGGTTTCAAGCACATCCACACAATCGCTAATCTTTCAATAATTGCTTATACTCACCTTCTAGATCTTACACGCTTCCTAATAATTCCCATATTAAATTAGAATAGGATTATTCTTCCTACTAGAAAAGCACAAAATCCCCAAAATGTACCAACCTAAAACCCTAAACACACAAGCATTCCGGGCGAGACACGAAAGGTCACTCGAATGCATACCTTCACCTACCAAATACCTTTCCTTGTGATGAACCCCTAATTAAAGGCGATTTATAAGTGTACCTCAATCGTACTCATACTTGGGGAGGTAATAAAAAAAAACAACACAATAAATATATTGCATAAACACGACTCAAGTAAAAAGGAGGATCAAGAATGTGAAACAAAGTCGGGAAGTAGGAAGTCGAGGGATTTAACAAGAGGCGTGAGAAGAAGAGTATATAATACAAGAGGGAAGTGGTGTAGAGAAGGTGAACAACCGAGGCACGTAAGCAAGTACAACGGATGCCAAGGCTTACTCATAGGCTTATAATCCAAGAAAGCAGGTTCACCTTTGAGGCAAGGGGCACGGTTCAAAGAGGCTTTGTTCCATAAAAGAGGGGGTCACTGCTTAATAAACCATGACTCCTAGAAAGTTGTTCCGTGTCAAAGCCGCGGGGTATTTATCCAAATCGCGACACTCTGGGCTCAATACCTTTATACTTACCTCGGGCAGGGCAGATCAACGAACGTCTTCGCCATACAAAAGATCAAAATCATTTCTTTTCACTCTTACCATTCCTTGAAGCGGGCAATGATATATACTATTTTAAATTTCAACATATTCGTGTGACATGCCACATGGATAAGGCCCCAAGTACTAGCAGTACACAAGTGACGCTGACATGTGGCAATGCATCCTACGAAGAAAGAGAGCATTGGGCGACAACTCATGGTACTTCGCCTATAACACCTATCACTAGTACACTCTCCTTTAATTCCAAATTTCATTCTCTAAGACACTTCGCTATTCTTGTATTCTCACAAACTCAAAAATACCGGGACTGATCGCCGAGTAAGTTTACCACACTCCGTGGGTCACACTTTCGTGTCCGACGCGGAGCAGACTCAACCGCTTAGACGATAACATACAGCGCATCTCCTAACTCGTCAGCATGACGCGACCTCGTAGATCCGTGTTTTATAACAATTTCAACCCTAAGTAACTCAAAGTTATTGAAAGTTCTCAAATTCCCCATCCTAAAAGTTCGACAGAAAAGCCTATCCAAAACTTGTAATAATATATTCATAGCTAACAAAGATACAAATCATTACTTATCTAATTATAACCTCATAAAAATAAGTTAACAGGACAACGAATTCATTATATATATGTATGTGTACGTTAATTTCAGTCAAATGTATAAAATAATGTTGCCCTCGCAACGTATCTAAATTGTATCCATATGTACATCAAATTTCGATATATACCTTCACATTCAAAGTCAAGATGGATTATGCCCTTTTTGGTAGGATGGCGAGGCATGATTATTATTTTGGATGTCAAAGTCAAAGTTAAAATTCAAACTTTTAAGTAAATTGACAATTTGACCCAAGTAAGTGTAAATGTGCGATAGTTGTATTGCGATTTGGTCTCACCAATTAATGATATTATTGCAGATTTAATTTATTACTGTGTACGTAAGATCACATTTGTGCTCCTGAATGGATGAGAACATTAATTATATTTGTCTAAACGTGTCATATGATTTTTATGAATCATGTTAATGGTTAATGGTTCCGTCCATTTAGAGATCAAATCGTAAAATCATGTATATTATGGAAGATTAAATATACAACAATAATACTAATTCAGACCAATTCACAATTTGAATATATATATTTAGTGGAACCAAATTGATAATTAATTTTCAAACCATATGCATTATTGCTTGATTGAAGTTTGAGGAGATAATTGTCGAAATGGTCTCAATAAGGATACAAGCTGCACTGTATTCCTTAACAAGGTCACCATAAATAGCTTACCCAGAAGTAGCACAAAAGTTGTACTTTGTCCCCAAATTAACATTTGCTTAATGTTACCATCAGTTACAAGTGAAACTTCAGAACAAGATTTAAGTTGCACTTTGATCCCCAAACTAACGTCACATCTAATCTCAAGATGTTTAGATTTAACGAAAATCTGGCCAAAGTAATTAAACATAATTTTGTGCCACTTACCGGGAGACTAAACTACATCACGACACTATCGGTACCAAAATACACTACTATCGATGACCATTTTGACAATTTTCTCTAAGTTCGAGTATGTAAATCCTGGTAGAGTCGTGCTTTGACCACTATCTACGGACTATAATTTAAGTTATCTAAGGTTTCTTTCAAATTGAATTTTTCAACCATCATAATATACCAAATCCTTCATATATTTATTCATTACAATTCACAAATAACATTTTATCGATACGATATATGTATATAATTGTACATACCTATCTATTACTCCCTCCATTTATAAAAAATTCTCCACTTTTATTTTTTTGACTTTTTAATAGTTAAACTTTCACCGTAAATATTTTTGTTTGTGTTTTATAATATTTTATGAAAAATATATCAATAAAAAATACATTTAAAAATCTTTCCATTGTTTATGACTTACTTATCATTTGAGATGTGATATACACTTGTTTTATGCTTCATTGTTTATCATTTTCGCTTGTGTATAAATCATGTCAAATGTGCTAAAATCATTATCCTTGCTTGACATGTTTGTGGTATCTTTATTATAAGTTCATGAACCTTTTGATGAGACAAAAAAGGAGGAGAATGTGATGATATATATCATGCTAAGATATCATGTTATACAATGTCATATATTACCTAATTGTCTTATTCAATACTTAGCATGTGTATATTTAGGAGAATGTTGGACTATGTGTCCGCATTTTATATTGACATGTGTTTGGCATCAATGTTTTGACATCATCAAAAAGAGGGAGAATGTTGACTATGTCCGCATTTTATATTGACATTTAAAAGCGGTATCACCAAGCTGACATCATCAAAAAAAAAGAGGGTTAATGTTGATTATGTGTCCGTACTTTTGTTTTTCATGATTACAAAATATTGATTTATTATTCAACATGTGATTAAGTACTTTTATGTAGTCATGTTAGAAAGATGTTTATGGAGGACTTCAAAGTGATATACTTCTTTAGCAAGCATGCTAATTATCGTATCGGTAAGTCACATCTTCAAGCGAACGATACAATGCCAAATGGATTCAAAGAAGAAGAGGATTCAAGAGTGTAAAGGACAAACGTAAAAGTTAGCTTCCAATAATAGTTTAAAGTCTCTTGAATAATCTTAGTTGAAGCTCTTATACAGGATATATTTTTCAAATCATTCTTGAGAAAAATTATTAAGCGTTTCAAAGTTTTTAACATGTTTATTCAAAATAAAATATTTTAAAAATATTAATTTTTATAAAATAGGGGTTTGATATCATATTACAAATTGTTTGAAAGAGATTTCAACGCTAATCGTTAAAATCGGAGTTATAACGGTTTTAAACGAAGTTAAAATCGCCTCTCGACAATCGGCCTCTTCAGAGCCAGACATCATCGATTGCTAAACATAAACTTCCTCAAAATCACTTAGTTAAATTATTCTGATCGGCCCCTTAACGTGACCCAGAGGCCACTCAGACCCAAATTTGCCTCTTACCGTTTGATTTCCAATCTTACACCATAAAAACCCCACTTAAAACTCTTTCTTCCCAAACCTTTCTCCTACATTTGTTAGACATTTCTAAGACAAATCTCTCTTATTTTGAACATCAAATCTCTCCTAGAATAAGCTTCAATTTTGATTATCCTCTAGAGACATTTCCAAGGCAAATCTGTCTTATTTTGTTGAATTGCTCAAGAGAGAAAAACAAACTTCATCAAATTTATATTTATTCTGCACAAGTGAGACTAAACAAGCTTGCAACTTCATCCACTCCACATGAGTTATATAGAGCTAAAATTGTAATACTCTTATCTAACTCATTGAGGATTATCTTGTTCAAGAGTACAACTTTTCTTTTGAGAAAAGGTTAGCAATCAAGTGAAATCAATGAGAATTGATTCCCTTATTGTGCCCGCCATGACAATCGTGTATCAATTCATTTACCGTTTGGTTAAACTAGATTACTAAAACTTGTTCACCTTAGTAATTGTATATATTACTAGTGTGGCTCTCATGATACTTAAGGGTTATGAGCGAATGGATCTTTTACTATTAATCGCTATAATAATAGTAATTCGCCCAATTATTATTATTGTACAACTTACTATTATCTCGGAGCTCAAGGTCACGCATACAATGATATTCAAATAATATTTCATGAATGAAATTAAACGAGACTTGTATATTGAGAAATGTATCTCTCAATATTTATATATTTGTCAAATATATGTTGATGAACATCAATTGGTTAAACTTGCAAGTTTAATCAATTAAGCAATTGAGATTGATGAATAACTTGATAAGTTATTCGATAGTGACTCGTTAGTATTTTAATTGACTTGTTAAGTTAATTAAAATAGAACAACTCACTAGTAACTCATTATTTAATTAGAAGCTCATAACGGCCCAATTCAATAAAGAGTTAAACTCGATTTCTTAACGAAAGTTGCTTAACGAAAGGGAATTTGGGACTGTGACAAAGAGGGATTAGATTTTTTATTATAAGAATCATAAAAAAACCTCAACCTCCCTTTAGAAAACCGCCTCCCCTCCTAGAATCGAAGAGTTTTCTTCCAATTACATTTCATCTTCAAACTCTAGCAAGTTCAAGTACTCGGTTTCTTTCCTCTGGTATGTGTGCAATCTAGAGGACATCATTTTGTTAAAGAAACACAAGCTGTGGAGAGGATTTTAAAGGGGTTTTCACGAGGTTGATCATGGTGATTTGGGTTCGCTCGTCTGCTCCAATGTAAGAATTCTTTTTATTCATACATTTATATTTTGTATTTAGATTAATATACATTTGAGGATCCGGGATGTATGAATTTAAAGTTTATCATTTAATAAATTCATACTAGATTCTAACAAAGGGCCTCTCAGAGCCTACCAAGTTTGATGTATTTTTATCTGGCCATTGTGCTGCTGACATAAGAAGTTAAGTTAATTTGATTATTTCATGATTTATATTCAATTGATGAATATATAATATGAAAAAAATCAACCTATTTTATATATATTACACGGTTGGAATCATCATTTCAATGTAATGATTTTGATGATTCATGCTTATTTAATTGTTTCCATGAACTGGAGAACATCCAATGGTCTAGTGGTTGGGGAGGCCTTCCAAAGGACTTAGAGGTCCCGGGGTTCGATTCTTCATTAAGGCGAAGGTTTTTTTTTAAAAAAATTGTTTCATGAATTGAAAGGGATTAAAAATTGATTAATTTGTATTTTTAATTTGAGGTAGAATCATTTTTGATTTTACAGAGAGGGTTAGAAATTTCAGAAAATTACGAAATTAAATATGTGTGTTCATGACCCTTTGAGGTTCATCCCAGATGTTTTCTAGAATTTTTTGAATTTTTTAAGTACTCCGAAAAATTTATTATTTCTCAGATATTTTGGGTTTAATCGAAAAAGTAGAAGTGTTTTTTTATAAAATTCCACTTAGACATGTTAAATAATGATATTGTTGATGTCTGCCAGATCCTAGAATTTTTTGAATTTTTAGAGCCTCCAAATTGTTTTTACAAAGTTTCAATTGACCGAAAAACTGAAAACTAAATGAATTACCAAAACGTCGCCGAATCTCAAGGACATCGCCGCGGGCACATCCGTGCCGGAATTGCATGTTACGGACACTGACGTAGCTCACCGTCGCTCTACGGCACCGCTGGCGTGTCGATCGTGGCTGGCCGGAGGCTGGTAATTAAATTTGATTTATATTTTCCTTTCAAAATTATTTTCATTAATTGATAATTTTGAAAATATTTTCATGATTACTTTTAAATTTTTAAATTTTGAGTTAATTACTTGTAAGTAATTATTCCATGATTTAAGAGGTTGGTAATTATTGTAATAATTATCATTAATCATATGTGTGAATATATTTTAAATTTAAATTTATATTAATTGATAATTAATCAGAAATAACGGGTAATTAATTGTCAATTATGAACACATTTATTTTCATTTACTTGCATATGTGACATTAAGTGCATTTCTATTTGTTGTCATGTTTTGCCCATATATGTTAAGTGGGAATAGAATGGAGGCGATTGAGCATGACCCACGTTTTTCCACCACGCATCAGATTGCTATAAATGACCCGCCGAGTCATATTATTTTATTTTATTTATTTTTTGTTTCTCCATTGCTTCTGCATGCCGCCTAAGTTGGGATTAGTGTATTTGAATTTGTACCAAGACGGAGTCAGGAGATTCTAGAAGCCAAGACAAGAAATCGCTATACAAATGTTAGTTTTCAAGTTTTGAAAATGTAATAGGGCCTAGGGTCATATCATACGCCTCTTGAATGTGCATTACTTGTTTTATTTTTCATGTTGTACATATGCTTGATTATGTGCTACAATTGCATGGTAAAATAAAAGCAAAGTAATAATAATCTCACCATTTAAAAATTTAACCAACGTATCAAGCCAATTTTAAAGTTGTGAAATCGGTCGCATCATCTGGGCATACTGTAATGGCAGGTGTTACAAGCTGCATTTCTTTGATATGACAATGGATCATGTTGAAGTGATTTCCACTAACGTTGTGGGCTTTCAGATGATCACTCCAAGTAATTATTTGGTTTAATTGGTATGCTTAACCGGTTTGTCGGAGATACAAAAGTCGGGTAGCATCTTGAATAGTATGCTAACGACACAAGAGTTATGTAGTTTTACATAATTGGTTGATAACCTACTATTATACTGGATTCAAAATGTATGCAAAGGTTGCCGCTGATTTAAGTATAATAGGTCTTGATACTAATATATTTCGTGAGATTTGAAGTATTAGTATTTACTTTATAATTTATTTATAAGTGCTTAGGCATGATAGTTTACTGATCATTGCCTTTTATTTACTTATTCTGTAGAATTAAAATGGCTACTACCACATTAATACTAAGAACTAAGCCAATAAGACTTGAAAAGTGCAAGTCAATAATCTAATTTCGACGAAGTTGTCTCGAAATCGAGAATCATTCTCAAGCAAGAGAGAATCAATACGTGCCGAACAATAATTTTCCTCCGAAACCTAATGATAGTGCCTCCCATCGTGAAAGGGATCCTAAAAAGCACAAGTCCGACAGTCATGAAGTTCAATGTCCATGTTGGTTAATACGAACCTTCTGCTCCAAATTCAATACGGGGTGTGGCACCATATGACATATACCGCAACTTGAGTGAATTAATCCGAAGGAAGCTAGAAACGAGAGATATGGCAATGGTTCTGTGTTTCCTCGATGAAGTCAAACGGATAAAGCCGCAAGCCGTCATATCATTAAAATGATCACTCGTCGATCGACTCACGCTCGGCACCAAAGGTTCTCAAGAACCGTCAGGATCTCATCCCAAGTTCTTCCAGAAATTCTCTCGCTTGTCATGAACTTCAATATGCACAAGTTTGAGTTGTCTCTAAAACGAATCGCATAAGACGAATATCACGAATAATGGTGACGACCGGTAAGACTGGGTATCTACTTCCTTCGCTTTTGTGGTCCAAAACAAGAAGAAATTCAACAAGAAGAAGAAGCTTACTTCAAAGAAGCCAAGGGTTCGGTGAACTTCAAAGTTTCTCGGACCAGGAACACTGTATGATGACAAATATCATTATCATATGAATCCTGGTCACCGAAGCTTCCACTACAGTGAAGTTCACAGATGATAGGAAGAATGGTCTCACTACCACTCACTCATGCTGTGTATGTATGTTATTGAAGCTTTTTACAACTTAATTCTACTGCGGGTGCTGTATAATCGTCATGTTCTCATATTTGGTCATAATACGCAGTGAACCCAAGTCAAGTAGAAAGACTCAAAAAGGGGAAATAGATCTACGCATGGGAACTGCGTGAAAGTCATGCCTCAGTAGGATCCATCAGCTTAAATTTGCCCACGGCCTTGTTTTGAAACTTGTTCCGTTTACTATGTACCTACAATTTGCGTGAATATTATTTCTCGCTTTCTCGCTTTTGAATAATGATGGTTTTTCATTTTCAATAGATCCTCGGCGAGAATTTAGGATCACCAAGGAATGGGGCAGTATTTGGTACCGCCTCCTTCAAATGGCTCATTCGCTTTAGACACATGATTATCGAAGGTCGTATAACATAAACTTAAAACGGAATAAGCCCAATCTAATTAAACCAAACACACCTACGGTATCATAGATTGGGGTCATATTAACGAGAATCGAATCATGTTCCAATTCGGTGAGATACGAAGGTTTCGATTATAAATCATAATGATAAGTGTGAATCTTGCCTTCGGCAAAATGACTAATGCACCCTTCATCGATTCAATGAAATGGCAAAGGATTTTATCGGGGATCATACACAACGATGCATGCTGGCCAATGAACACATCTCGCAAAGAGGAGGTTATAACTACTTCATTACAAAACCAATTGAACATAACAAAGATTCTCCTGGCCCTAGAGGTGGGAGAATATTTGAGTCACGAGTTCAATACTCATCTTAGAGAGTGTGGTATTATTTCACAACTCACTCCAGCAGAAACGCCACAGCATAATGCGTGTTTGAAAGGAGAAATCGAACCCTTCTTGATATGGTTCGGTCTATGATGAGCCTATCTGATCTACCGGTTAATTTCTGGGGATATGCACTTCTAAGCACGACACTTACCTTAAATAGATGTCCAACAAAGTCAACAAAGAAAACTCCCCATGAACTGTGGTTTGGGAAGATTCTCAAGTTGGATTTTCAGATTGGGGTCAGTGAAGTTTATGTTAAGAGATTAACAAAGGATAAACTTGCGCCCAAATCGGAGCAAATGCTATTTTACAGGATATCCAAAGGAAACAGCTTGATTAATATTTCTACCTAAAGCATGAGAATAGAATCTTCATTAAGTTAAGAAAGGAGTGTTCCTCGAAGGAATATTTGTCCGTAAGACAGAAGCAATGGTGTTCATCTTCGACGAAGTCGCTGATGAAGTCAATGTCACTACGCATCTAATGCGTAAGTATTCTGATTTACCACTAGAATTCGGCACTTCTTTCATAGAAGATCCAGCCTCTGATCCACAGAAAACAAATAACCAACCCTAGATCCAACAGGATCAGCTATAAACCTCGAAAGTGCCGTACGGTGAAGCCTTCATCATTGAAAGTGACGAGCCCACTTCTCTGGCAAAGAAGCCATAAATAGCAAGGATGCCGACAAATGGCAAATAAATCCGCGGAATCTCGAAGATGATCATGCACGTAGAACAAGGTTCGTCCTCACGGATTTTTACCAAACGGGTTCTATATTGAATGTAAACGGGCATTTAAGAAGAAACATGATAAAGACTAAACGCCGATGTTTTCAAAGCTAGACTTGTGCAAAAGGTTTCAATTAAAGATTTTTGGACGAAACCTACTCGCTGTGAGGCTATGCTCAAGTCAATCCGATAATATTAGCTAATACGTGAGATTTCATGACTATGAAATATGGAAAATGGATGTAAAGATCACTTTCCTAAATGGAAATTTAGAGGAGGATTTGTGAGCGGTACAAATCCTGAAGTTTTACATGTCCTAAAGGACCTAAGAAGGTATGCAAGTTGCAAAAAGTTCATTTATGGTCTTACAGCATCCTCAAGAAGTGAATCCACAAGTTTTGATGAATCAATTAAAGTATTTTTGCCTCATCAAGAAATCCAAGAAGAACTGCAGTATACAAGAAGGTAAGTGGGAGTTATGTATCATTCATAGTCCTCAGATGTCGATGACATACTTATCATTGGAAACAACGCAGTAGTTAATGTAACTCAAATATGATCAAGTCACAGAATGTTTCTCAAACGTAAGGACTTAGTGAAGACAAGATATACTGAATAAAGATCCAACGAGATCGCTGTAAGGCTACCTGGACTTTGTCAGATACCTATGTGAATAAGGTACTGCAAAGGTTTAACATGAGTAATTCCAAGAAGGATAATCTCCCATGAGACTTCGGAGTTCAACTCACAGAGCACTGGCCCCAATTACTAGTGCCGAGATGAACAAAATGAAGAATGCAAATTTTATGCTTCGACTATAAGATCCATCATGTACGGCCATGTTATGCACTAGACCGATGTGTCTTATGCAATCGAGTATAACCAAGAGATACCAAGCTAATCTAGGCGAAACCACTAGATTGTAAAGCCATGACTACATCTAACTAAAGATGCTTTCTTGGTATAAGGTGGAGATGATGAGTTAGTAAATGTGGGTACACCGGGATGTTAGTTTTCAAACCGACAGAGACGACTATCGCTCTCAGCCCGGTATGTATTTTGTCTCAACGTAAGGAGCAAGATCTTGAGATTCCAAGCAGTACTGCTTTCCATTCTACCACAGTAATTTGAGTACATCGCAGTCTCAAGCCGCTTAAAGAAGCATGTTGGGTTAAGAAATTGGTGACTACTGTGTAGTACCTAGCATCAAGCGACCAAATAGTTACTTTGTGACAATACTAGGCGATAGCTCAAGCCAAAGAACCCCTTGTTATCATCACAAATCCAAGCACGCATTCGAAAAGTATCACCCACCAGAGATATATGCTTAATAGAGGTGATATCAAAGCATGTAAAGTAGCAACAGAAAATAATCTCGCCGACCCCTTTACCAAACCACTAAGTCGCAAAACACGATGAGCATGCAACATGTCTTGCATGACGCCGCAGCAAGTAGGTTGCCGGGGAGCCGCATATCTATCATGTTATATGAACAAATATTTGAATATTTTTAAGCTTCTTATATTCTAGAAAGTATATTTGTTTACTTGGGTCTATATGTTTAAATTTACATATATAATATAAGCATGTATTTGTATTCTCACGGAAATGAAGTGTAAAATCCTTGTGTTAGTCTATACTTTTTCAAAGAGGCAACATGAATTGTTGATTATACTCTTCAAGCCTAGAAACATAGGATACCAAAGGCCTGGCCGATGTTTATAGTTGGGCGATACATCATATGACCAATACGGTAAAGCTGACAGCTGATCAAGATCGGACACGTTAGCTCTCAGACTGTATCAATACTACGGGTCATTATCCTATGACTGGGGAGCTGGTATGACCGAAACGAATTCATAGAAGATATGTATATTTGTGTCCTATGATATTTGTTTAGAATTTAGGTTCATAATTCTTATACCTACGATATATAATTCATTCAGGTTATATAAGTTTCAGATTAATTATGACCAAACGCTGCCCGCCTTTAAGCTGGGATTAACGGCATATGTTGGGTCACACAATGAGTATAGCTACGCATGTTGATATATCAGAGGATTTATCCGCCCTGATATACAAGGAAGATCTGTGCCTCTCACACAAATGTACCGATCAAGCTGCATGATGCCATAAATGCTTATTCACCATACCGAAAGTAAAGAAAGTTATGTGGTGTTTCATGACACACTTCTTATGGTTAGCCTACGAGTAGAGATCAAGCCATAAAGGAAATTCAGAAGGTAATCGCCCAAGGGCAAAGCTGGAGTGTTGGAAATCAATGAGAATTGATTCCTTTTATTGTGTCTGCTAAGTACAATTGTGTATCAATTCATTTACCGATTTGGTTAAATGAAATTATTTTAACTTAGTGTCTACCTTAGTAATTGTATATTACTAGTATGGGTTCTCATGATAATTTAAGGCTATGAGCTTATCAAGTAGATCTTACTTATTAATCGTTATAATAATAGTACTGGTCAATTATTATTATTATTCAATTTACTATTATCCTAGCCTGTATGTCACACACATACAATGATATTCGAATAATATTTCATGAATGAAATTAAACGAGACTTGTATATTGAGAAATGTATCTCTCAATATTTATATATTTGTCAAATATATGTTGATGAACATCAATTGGTTAAACTTGCAAGTTTAATCAATTAAGTAATCAGATTGGATGGTCACTTGATAAGTTATTCGATAGTGATTCTCGCTGCTATATTTTAATTGACTTGTTAAGTTACTAAAATAGAACAATCTCACTAGTAACTCATTATTTAATTAGAAGCTCATAACGGTTCACTAAGTTAACGAGTTAAACCGATTTCTTAACGAGTCAGTTAACGAGCGAATTGGGACTTGGTATTTGTGCTGGGACAGGTTTTTGGCTATAAGAATCATAAAAAACTAACTCTCCCTCTTAGAAAGCCGCCTCCTCCCCATAGAATTGGAAGAGTTTTCTTCACCTCTGTCATCTTCAAACTCTAGCAAGTTCAAGTAATTTGCTCCGCTCTCTGCAGCAAAGGCAATCTGTAGGACATCATTTCGTGTTGAACAAGCTTTGGAGAGGATTTGAATGGGCTTTCACGAGTTGATTGCGGAGGATTGGGTTCGCTTCGCTCGCTGTACTATAAGCACCTCTTTTTATTCATACATTTATATTTTGTATTTAGATTAATATACATTAAGCCGAGGATCCGGATGTATGAATTGGTGCTTATCACGCATTGGCCCATACTAGATTCTAACAAGCACATTCACGAGTAGGTGGTTTTCTTTTACTGAAGTGAGCTCAATTGTATGGGTTGATTAGCGTAGATCGCTAGTCGTTTCTAGTGTAAGTCATGTAAGGTCGTTCAAGGTTGGTTTGATCTGAACGCTTGGGGGTTTTACTTAGGTCGCTTGAGGAGTTCTCGAGTGGATGTCATCATGAAAGCTAAAAGCGTGCAGCCGAGTTAGCTAGATGGTAACAGTTGTTTGTTTGTACGTACCACGGTAGTTGAACTCGATAATATATATGAGCTTTACATTTCCAAAATCTCAAGGTCAAAAGCCGCAGGTCGAAAGCACCAGGTTCACGAAACTCGTTAAACGCCGTGTCAAGTTTGCATTTCTCTATCCTAAACTTTCGTTGTTACATATTGTCATGCTTTTGCAATTGTGTAAATTGATTTATTCTCGCTTGATCGGGAGAGTTATTTCCTAACTTAATAGAAGTTAAGTTCAAATTGACTAAACTGTTTATATTAATTGTGTATTCTCATGAGTTAAATATTTGACATAATAAATCAAATAGACATTTGTTTATTTATTGCACATCATATATGCGAGGGACTATTTGGATTGAATTTGTATACTGGTCAGTAATCACACATAAATTGCTAAAAGAGGCTACCTAAAATTGAACTTAAGAATCTTATGGGCAACCAAAATCAGAATAATTCGCTATAACCTAATTCACCCCTCTAGGCTGTCATATAGTCTAACAAAGACCGCTTCACGACGTGACTCTCGCCTCTCAAGATCGATCAACTCTCTTTAATAAAGTATACTGTGGGTAAGTTTAGATTTTAGTTTTAAATCGATTACCCTCTCCATCCCTTAATCTAAGGATCATTTTCCCAAAATAGAAATCCTTTTGTTGTCTTTTTACCATATTAAGTAAAAAAATGGAGGAAAACTTTATTTGTGAGATATGTTTGAATTTTAATTAAATTTTATGCAAAAGTAAATGAGTCTTAGATAAAGGGATGGATTGAGTATATTTTTGTGGTTTAGTCTTAAGCTTGTTGGGTAGATTAATTAAATAGGGTGAAGTTTATGGTATAATTAATGGTTAGTAATTATATAGGCTTGAATGACTAATAATGATTGTTTAAGTTGTGATTTATAAATGATTAGGTTTGAGACCATTTCTAGACTATGATTGAGTTGGATTTGAGCCATTGATTATCGCATAGATGTCTGGATGGTGATTTGAAATTTTTTGTCTTATATTATAAGAATGAGTAATGAAAATATCAGACTCCAGGTCTAAGTAGCTAATTAGATGGTAGTAAGTAAGCTTTTATGTAAGCTTATATTTACATGTTGTCATATTGTTGTCGCTAGATCTTTGAGGATTAGAGACTGACTAGCAAAAAATTGCTATTCGAGGCGAAACAAGCTGTATCCTCTCTCAGTATTTGGATATCTAAAAAATATATTTTGACCAAATTGCTTTTAACTGCTTTTCAAAAAAGAAATGATACTTTTAGAAAAACTTAGTTTGAGTTATGACATCTCTTTATAAATGATAGTATATGTATGTTTTCTAAATTGGTCAAATATAAAAATGTTGTATGAAATGTGATATTTTTAAGTTGTGTGTATGAGTATTCATACATCATGCGACATGTTTTCAGCCGTTTTTTATATATCGCTTTTACGGGGCACATTGATTTCTATGTGTTAAACTGTTTATATATGTTTCATGGGCACATGGATGAAATATTTTGATTATGTTTTTGTGGAGATTATTTGGATGTGATATGCCCTTGATCATTATAAGACCCATTGTCATGGGTTATCGAGGATACCTTGCAGGTGTTGCTCCGAACTTCACAAGCAACAAAGGGTCACCGAAAAGTGTGACTGTGAGTCTTCATTCCTAGTAGGGAGTAGTGTCCTAGCTTGCCCTTGGGATATTGGGAGTGTCCTCACCAGTATCCCTAAGCCGCTTATATTCTTAAAATGGTGTCTCTAGAGAGGGCAAAGCTTATGTTTGAATAAAGGAACAGACAAAGTTTAATGCACTTAAATCAAGTTTAAATATGTGTTTTGATGATACTAATCATGAGCTTTATGAAACTTTTGGGCATAAATATTTTCAAATGATTTAGTTATACCATTCGGCTTATTTAACTTTGTATATCAGATATGTATAAGATAAATGATTTTATAAATATTGTATATGTATAAAGTAGTGTGTTGACCATCTAGATCAAGTTACATTTATCAACGAGTCAGTTGACGTACCCTCATTCACTTTTACGTAGACAGGATCGATCCGATGGCACCAGCTTGTCGGACGTAATGGGTATTGCCGTTGTTTTAGTTCGAGTTGTCTTTGTTTCCTTTGATTTATTGGAGTTGTGTTTTCCATAGACTTTATGACTTTAGAACATTTGTATATTTTGGAAAGTCGCTACAATTTCCAGAAGTTGCACCAGAGAATGGCATTAGCTTTTAGGTAATATGTTTTTGTGATATCTTGAGTATATTTAATACATATTATTGTGTACGGATGTTTTGACTATGAGGTTAGCTGCTCTTTTTTCTTATTTTGGAGTTAGTATTGTGTATATAGTATGCACATTATAGGCTAAATACTGGTACATCTTGCATGTTCTCAGAGAATGTAGGTATGACAGCCCTAGGTTCGGATTGTTACAACAACCATGATGACCCTCTGCATGCACTTTATCATCACCTTTGCTGATGTACAAAACTATATGAGTCGCCAATTGACTAGTTGAAGAATACGAGTAGTGATAGTTGTCTTTTAAACAATCGATACATTAGTGAATAATCGATCAGATGAGTTATCCTTAATTAGAGGACGAGCAAGAGGGGGTTGAGAAAGAGAAGCCGTGACCGGAGAGGATTGAGTGGGTGATTGAGACCATGATGGATTCCATGGAGGATTGGACGGTGAGAGAGGGAGGTTGGTGATTTTGGGACAAGAGGTGGAGAGGTCGGCTACGGTCAGAGTTTTGGAGGAGGAGGCTGGAGAGGTGTTTTGGGGTCTTTGAGCTCATCAAGGATTTTTTAGGACTTCATTAGCTGCTAGTCAGATCAAAGCATCGACGTTTCACTCAATGGTCAGGGGGAAATGGGCTAGTTGGGTAACATACCAAACGACACATGGTGATTAAAAATCTTAATACCTGTTATTTTAAGATACAAAGAGACCACACTCTAAAGAATAAAGATCATTAATATATAAGATACCACAGTAGGAACATGCTATCAAAGATTCTTAAGATACATGATACTCACAAATGCTAAACTTTATAATGCAATAATATAAGAATTACGGAATATAATAATATATATACTTTATAGTTTGTCCCTAAGAACTTAAAAATAACTAAACAAGTCCATAAAATTTTAAAAATTAAAAAATAAGTCTTGTAAGCGTGTTATCACATTCATACCTTTAAAACACTCTAACTTTTCGAGAGAATATACTAGAACACTTGAATAAATATTATGAACAAACAAACAATAGTGTAACCATTTGAGACTAAAGTGTGACATAGTTCAATTATATGGGACCAATTATATGATAAAAATTGTTCAGTACATAAAAATGAATAATCAAATACAATCTATTTGAAAATATGTGATGAAATAATGAATAACCATAAACATATATATTAAACGATAATTTAATTCTAAATTATTATTTTTTGATAAATAAATTATTCAAATTAAAAAACTTCTAAAGCCTGTGGGCAAGTAATTGGTAGAAGCCTAGAAGGACCGGAAATAGAACAAATTACATCACAAAATTTATCAAGAGAAATGTCTTTCGAGGTTGCCAAAACAAGCAATAACTACATTGAGCAACCAAATAAAATATTGCAGTTCTTGCTTACTTAGTTTAACCCAAAATTAAGTAACACATTAGTAGGAAAACTTATAAAGAATCGTATGCTACATTAAAAATAATATACTTCACCTAAACGTGCATATACATTCACGCACCCACAACAAATGTATCCAAAACCGACATTATTTGTCAAGCAAAATAATAAGATACATTGAAACCAAACCAACCAAAAACGAGTCAAAAGAAAGCGTGTAAACTGAATTTTGTAGCATAAACAAATAAATATATGAATGTTTTAGAGATATCATTTTTAAATACCAAACAATTACTTAAAAAGTAGTACGAAATCTCACATTTCCTATTTTACCTTTTTTAATATTTAATAGAGATAATATAGATATGAAGTTCATTAAAATTAGCTAAGGATCCGGAATAAGAATTTTTATTTAAGAAAAATAAATAAATCCATAAAAACATAAGAAAAAGTATAAGAATAAATTAGAGGTGAACTAAATACGTATTGAAAAAATAATTTTTTTTAACAAACTAAGGAGAGCATTTTCCCTCTAACTAGGTCTTTTACCATGTCTAAATAGAATAATTTGTTCTTCAAGTATCAACTTGAAAGCTTGGCTTGGTTGTTCAAACCGAGTCTTAAAGCTTAATTTTAGGCTCGGACGATTTCATGATAAAAACAAGACTCGACAAATATATATAATTGTTAAACTGATAATGTCTACTCCATCAAAATCAATTTAATCAACATTTTCATTTTTCATATCAATCTTAGACCCATCAATTTTTTTACTTACTTTATGAAAAATTATAAAAAAATAAAATTATAAAAAAAATTAAATACAAATCCAATAATATTGTTTATTAGTATAAAGAATATAAGTAATGGCCTAGTGGTACTCTGCCTGAGCCATTATCCAATAGGTCATAGGTTCGATTTCTGGCAGAGGAGTATATTATACATACTTAGGCTCCTATTTGTTCAGCTTAGAATTTAATTAGTGTCTAATATCATATGTAATTTGTAATTGACTTCAGAGAAAAGACAAATTGTTTATTTGGAGTTTAGGCTCCCATTTGTTTAGCTTAGAATTTAATTAGTGTCTAATATTGTATGTAATTTGTAATTGACGGTCATATGCTACACGTAATAAATAAAACGTCCTGTAAAAATGGAATTAAAGAGTGACAATAATACATTTGAATACTCAATATATATTACGTATAAATATTAAATTTATAATAGTATGTATCAACAAATGAAAAATGAAATTTTATTATCATATGGACACTTGAATTGCTCGATTTAACTTGAGAAGGCTCGACTCATTCGAAAAAAATTTGGTTGAAATTGATAACTATTTATATGGGGATTCTTGGACTCAATATAATACTCAAAGATAAGGTTCAATTCGATTTAATAAATATCAAATCGGTTTCGAAACCTCGAACTCCCGTAATTCCTCCACTTCTTAAAAAGTTACTTTCATATCTTCGATTTGCCAAAAGTTAGGATTCTCCATCACTATCTCTTTCTTATTTCACCCTATGTGTAATGTATATATATAAACCCCGTGGTTGACAATACACATAAGAATTGTCTTCATTTTATGCTGAACCAAAATATTTGTCGGACTTATTTCATATTTGTTCCCAGCCCAACTTGATCAAGCAAAGTTCACTGCATATTCTCTTACAACTTCTAGTAAAGGGATTATATTATATATAGCTATAGAGAACTTGAGTAACAAGTTCTATATACTTCTATCTACATAAATAAAAGCCTATTCCACAAAGAACATCATCATCATCAATTTTCCTCAAGACTTATTTCAATTGAATCTTGATCAGAATCATACAAAGCCCAGTTCGAATTTTCTACAGAAAAGGTAAAAAAAAGATTGATATTTAATTTATGTTTTGATTATTTTTTGGTGGGATTGAGTTAATTAGAGGTGTACTGTGTACATGTGCATGACAAAGGTGGCTAATCCAAGAGATACAAGGAAGCTCTATGGTGGATTCTTTACAGATGAGGTTGAAGAAGCCACCACCACCACAACAACAACCACTGCAACGGCGGTGCAAGGTGGAGGAGACCAAGAATTGCCATATTCAGGAATAAGTCAGCAATCATTTGATTATTTTAATTATAATCAAGGTGAAGATTTATCATCTGTAGTGTCACCAATGATGTTTGAGAGGAGGTATATGCAAGAAGTAGGGGGGACAACTCCTTCAATATATTCAACAAATTCACCTTCTTCTCCTTACTCTTCTTCAAGCTCTGGCTCTTTAGCTGGTCAGAAACGAAGACGTGATGTAAAACAAGAAAGTGGGTACTCTATCTTTGTTTTCTCATAATCAGTAACCTATTTCACTATCTTTTAAGGAATTATCATTATGCTATCTCAAAACTTGAATTTCATGGAAAAAAAAAAGCTCTTGAGATTTGTTTGAACAAGAAATTAATCAATTATGTAAATGACTTCGTTTTGAGCATTTGCAACAACTTCCTTGTTTTTTAACCTTAAAATGGACTTTGTAAACTATACATTTATTTTTCATTTTTAAGAGTTGGAACAAAAGTTTTTGTACGGTATTAGATTCTTTATTTTTAAATTAACCTCTTATAATATTATTGATTATTTGAAGTAGAAGCTTGCAAATACAACAATTTATCTTTTGAAGGAAGAATAGGTTTGAGCCAAGCTAGAATTTGGTGAAAAAAATGAGACATGATTTTTTAGATGGGAAATCGCATACGGAGTATTTCATAAAAAACATTATTTTAAATTTGAGATAGAGATATGTTCAACGTTTTTGAATTTTGATAATATTATTCTTACTATATAAAAACATTTTATCATATGTCATAGAATTTCATGCATTGCTTAGTCATGAAGCCTATTCAAGTGGCCTTCCAGATAGAGTTTATCCTTAGAGATGAAGCCTATTCATGTAGCTTTCCAGATAGAGTTTATCTTCCCAAATTTTTTATTAATAAAAGATCATGTTTATCATGAATTTCATGTTTTTGTACAGAACCAGATGAGCCCACAAGTGTGATGGCAACAACGCCACCAATCAACGTCGTCTCGACCTCTGTCTCAATTCCTGCTACTTCTTCTGCCGCAACCGAAGGTGGGTCCTCACAAGATCAAGAAACAGGAGAAAGGAGGAGGAGATACAGGGGAGTTAGGCAGAGGCCATGGGGAAAATGGGCAGCTGAAATCAGGGACCCTCATAAAGCTGCCAGGGTTTGGTTGGGCACATTTGATACAGCTGAAGCAGCTGCTAGAGCATATGATGAAGCTGCATTGAGATTCAGAGGAAACAGGGCAAAATTAAACTTCCCAGAAAATGTTAGATTACTTCCAACCTCCTTTGCAGCTCAATCCTCTAATTCAACTCAACTAGCAGCGGTGTCAAGCGTACCCGTCCCTACCCCGACGCCTTATCAAATAGCAACACAACCACCTCAACAACCGTCGTTTTTTCATGCACAATCATTTCATCAACCGCAAGATTTTGAGAGGGATTATTGGGGGTACTCACAATTACTTCAGAATCCTAGCGATTTCTTGCATCAACAACCAAATATGGGGTTTTTGGACCAAATGCTTTATCAAACATCAATAGCTAATTTCCATGCAAATTCATTGCAATCTCTTGTATCTTCAACGTTACCTTCAACGACGTCTTCAACTATCACTTCACCGGCATCTTCGTCCTCATATAATCCCTCGTATATGTCTAACCAGCAGCCAGGTTTTATCCGGCAAAGAGGTGATCAAAATCAACAAGAAAGTTCAAGTCACCAGGCACCATCATGGACCAGTTCTAGTCATTTTCCCCCCTCCTCCAGTTGATTTCGGATATTCAATAACTTTTGTTGGTAATATAGAAATAGTAAAAAATATGGATTTTAATATTCTTTTGGAATAATTTTGTGAGTCTTTTTTTAGTAGGTTAGGTACCAGTTCTGGGATTAGTCAATTTGTTGTTTAGTACGGAGTATATGATTATAATAGAAGACAAATTTCCAGATACAGGTGAACATTGAGCAGCATTTTAGGTTTAAGTCTAGTTTGGTACCTAACAAGATATGATTTGTGTGTAAGTGACCTAGATTGTCCAAGGAGACATGTTGAAACAATCAATTTGACAACTTGTTTGTGTCTTTCAACCTAGCCAAGTGGCGTCACAAACCAGCCAAATATCTAGTGGTGATGATCTTTTTACTGTGTCAATAACTTTCCTTATCTTGTAAAATACGAATTTGCCAACATAAATCAAATATGACTATGTGATTACATCACATGCTTAACAATTTAAATTAGGGATCATTAGAATATATAGTACAGTATAATGCAAACTTTTGATCTACGTTTGCTCACTTGTTTCTGAAAGTTTGATATTTTATTGCAATAACAACAAAGGAAATCTCAATGGACAACCGATTGAAAAACCTTAGTTTTATATTTAGTTCGATCTCAGTTTAACCCACTATTTCATCAACATCCGGCATTGTATAATCGAGATAAGAATGATTAGCAATGGTAGAGAGTGTGAGTAGCGCCCGGAAGGTAGAGCATAAGCTCCTTAAGATATTGGCCCAGTAGTGCACCTCGAATTTGCATGAAGATAATAATGCCGTTGTTCCTTCCGAACTAAACTAAACTTGTTCTCAATTCGTTGAAAGTTCAGAATCAAGTAAATACGACGGAACCCGTTGTTAGACCAACGATCAACAACACCTCTGACACAATACAAATCATGACAGTGAAACAGTAAAATAAATGTGAGCGTAAAATTAAAAGACACAAAATTGTTTGCCCGCCCGGTGCAATTACCCACGCCCTGGGGGCACCAGCCCTCAGAGAGAACTTCCACTCATTCTCAAGAATTACAAGCTAGGGTCTTATACAAACGATCCACGCTTCACGATGTCCTCAATTTCAACCTTCGCCTTAGCCTAAAGACTGGTGAACCTCCTACGATAAAGCCACTCCTCGTCGATACCATCCCAAAGACTGAATGCAATACAATCCTCAACGAACACTACAATGATTGTCACAACAACGAAGCCAACAACCGCATATTGCTGTGAAGAAAGAATGAACGCTTCTACACCGACCTGCCACCACAATACCCAGTACGCTTTTTCTTAATACAAGAACGCCAATAATAAAAATATGTTTCGTGTTTTTATTCTTCAATTCAACGTCTTTATATAGTGTAGGTCTTGTAGGTTTCAAGTATTCATTTATGGCAAGATGTTTTAATGCAAAATCCACCGCCTTCCATAAGTGGCTACGAGCCCTTCAACGTGACTTCCTTCCCGAAGTACCTCAAAGACTACGCCTTTCTCCTCAATGTCGGAGGTTGCATTATTCGTTATGTACATCTCTCACCATTCAATCAGCTTCGAAAAGTAGCAAATTGGTTCTTTGACTCAACAAACACGCCTAGTAAAGACCGCAGATTCATCTGTTCACTCTTTCAGGTTCGCGGCTCACAAATTCACCTCGAAATCACACCATAAGTTGATCTCTGCCCGATTTCTTTTGCGACTACATTTCCATCTTTTTTCCCATTGTTACTTCTCTTGGCCAAGCATAATCTCAAAGGACTTATGACCACGCTTTTGCTTACCTGTAACACACCCCATCAAAGCCTCATGAATTCCCTCGGTAGCCGAACCCGCTTTTCTGAAACTATTTCCCCAGTAAAAATCATTCTTCTTCTTCCCTGAAAGACCCTCAAGAAAACCCAAATTCCACAACATTCACCTTAGACTTCACAGAGTGAGTCGGGGATAAATAGTCACAATCCCAAATTTCTCTCCTATTGCCCCTCTTCTATTCTCAAGCCAACGTATAATCGCAACATGTTCATCCTCGCTTGCGCTTCAGCCAGTTCTTGAAGTTCATCCAAGATGGTGGCAATGATTAATAAAGAACCTCGAACATTTAGTTCACACTCATTCCTTCAAATACGAAGCTCGTGGAAGACAACCTCTGCTCTCGAACCCGATCGCCCACCGATTTTTCATCCACCATTTTATAGTCCTAAATCTCCCACGATAAATCTTTTGGAACCCGCATCTGAGTCTTATACTTGAACTCAAGTGCCCCAACACCGGTTTGGTAAAGAGCGTGTGTTTTATATACTATACAACTCATCCGACAAATAAGTCAACAAATAATCATACTCAAATAATCGGAGTGTCTCTGTGAGTCACTGGGCAACAAACTCCACACACCATCATCTTGAAACTGCAGGAGGTTCCTCAACCAACCGCTAAAAGTTCAAGGTCGCGAGATGTAACACTTGTTCTCTTCCACCTTGAAATTCCTAATCGAACACAGTGAGGCTTCGCTGGTCATTTTTCCTCTCATCGGAACAATCGAGTCGTAGGAGGCAAAGTGACAAAGGGCTGCAAAGGCCGGAGGAATCGCCGAGATTTCGCTAGCACCCGAGGCAAATCGCATCCGGAATGTTAAACCACAATTCTAACATGTGGAGGAAGCCAGAACTCCTCAGGACGAAGGCCGAACATTCTGACAATCAACACCATCCGTAACACCACTCACCACAACCGAATAATATTACCATCGCCGCATTCACCATCAAGTATCAACATTAGACTCCATTGCGAAAGTATTGTGTGCTCCTGCCTCAGTCTGCTTTAAGTCAGTAAGGAGCTAATTGAAATACCCCGAACTATACAACAAGACTTTGCAAAGAAATAATACAATATGCATACGAAATTACAAATCTAGAAAGATTGTGAACTACAACGAAAACCATATTGGCAAATGAAAATGACGACAACAAAAACAAAACCGGATCAAGTCATCCGACGCTTCCTTAAAAACGTGCATTCGACTTCTCCCCAAACGGTGCTAGGACGACGAGAGGTCAATGCTTCCCTGTGATAAACGACTCCACCGATCGATTTCACAAGCACGAAAGTGAATCGATTGACGAACCGCCTACGAGCTTGATGGTCACCTTGAGAAAACAAATGAAATGAGAATGGGGCGCCTTTATTTCTTTGTGAAAGGTGTTTTCTTTCGATTTCTTCTCCTCACCGGCTGATTGCTCGTAATTATATGTAGGCCGCTAAACAAAACGCCTCCTTCAGATAAGGTTCACTAAACACCCTTAATGACCAAACAAACGTATGTAATCGCCATTTGGCACGACTCCCCTTTTCGAATCGCATTCGTGTCCGCAGGCCCATACACGCACTGCTTCACAATTTTCGAGCCTATTTTCCCTGATTTCCACCGCGGGCGCCAGAGTTTTGCATAAGTAGTCAATCACATTACCAAGGCTACTAAGAGCCTTACTTTATAAATCAAGTCACTCTCCCACACTCGCCCAACGCTAAAATAATGTGATTTTCCAAACTTTACGGTTTGATCCTATCTTTTACAAGCTCATTGACACACAAATGAGAGACAAATTTTAGATTCACAACGCTCTAATATTCACTTTATCCAACATATAATTAGTACACTTCAGATAGAGTTTTACCCAAAGAAGATGCAAATATATTTAATCTAGACTCACTCAATATTTTTCTCTTCACAAACACTCCTCATCATGAATAAATCTCTCTAGAAAAATGCACACATCATAAGAGTGGTATATGTCTCTTTATATAGAAAACATGACAGCTTATTGATCAAGATAGCTTCGTCATATAAGGCAAACAATCTTCAATTAATGATTTACTTTCTCTTCAATAAGAATCTTCACCAAATCTTCCACATGTAGCGAATTACTCAGTGTCACGCCTTTATAGTGATCGCCATCAACCCGAACATCGTGAGTCACCAACGATGAATAATAACATAAAATGACTTCATTTGATATTAATACTAATAAAATATTTTGTTCATCTAACCAACACACCACTAAAACATTATGTAAACAATCATACATCAAGATTTTAGTAATACAACCAAACATCATAACAACATAATTTCCAAAAATACATCGCTGCAATAATACGGCTCAAGATGATTCTCAAAAGACAAGATGTTTTGAAGATACGACAAAAGAAAAAATCAATAGATGAAGGATTGCTGAGGACTTCTAGCCACCACCGCTCACCCACGATCTTTATCAACAACTTGTCACAGCCTTTGCAAATCCAAAGAAACAACCCTAAAAACCTAGACATAAAACTCCGCCCATGTGAGAAAAGGGTAAGTCATGTTTTAATGAATATAAATATCAATTTAATGGTATCCAAACATATATATAATCATATTTATATATAAGAGCATACATTCATAATCAACAATATGAGTAAATAAGGTAACAACTATTCATACTTACATGATGACCTCTTATTCAAACATTCTACGAGATCAACATATATATACCTATACATATATTCATAAAACATCAACCACGCATAATTAAATGTTTATTCAAGTAAAACACAACATAACCCATAAAAGTGAGTCCAACAAAATACATCTGCATGTCCATCCTCCATCCGCATATCCATCCTCCACCGGCATATCCATCATCCCGGGGCATCCCACCATTATATATAATATAACATCATCCCGGGCAACCCATCAAATATGCAGGTCACATCATCCACCAATATACACATCTCACAACCTCCCGATCGAGGCAACCCATCAATATGCATACCATTCTCCATCACTGGCAACCCATTAATATGCATACCATAATCTCCCTAACCGCAACCCACCGATATGCATACCATCCTCCCGAACATCGAGGCAACCCATCAATATGCATATCGTAATCTCATTCCACCCACTCAACCTGCAAAAGAAAACACATACCAACGACAACAATACACAACCACACGCAACACAGATCACACACAACACTCATAATATAATCACAAACAACTACAACAATATCATAACATCAATCTCAATAGCTCAATATACATCCATGTCAACACGTACTCAAATATATATAAACATAATATATATATGACAAAGCTACACACCCGAGATTTGTACTCACCTCAATCAAAAGCAATTCCAAGCCAACTAGCTATTCCACGCTCGGTCTTACTCAAATCCTATCCAACCTAACAACGTATTACTATAATATTACTTTTCTTCTTAACCGAAAGATATTTTAACTAACGATTCGAACGGCTTATCTCGGCTTGACCACACATCTATCTCAACTCAAAAATAAAACTCCATATTTATTAAGATTTTCCTGCATTAAAATCCTGCTTTTAAATAATATTTCTTTTAAAGTTTATTTATTTTTAGTTTATAAAATATCAATCAAATACTAAAAATAATTCCATAATCTCATTAAATTCCTTTTCTCCACTCAAATATAATTAGAATACCAAATATTCTACCCAAAAATAATTTGTTCATAAAATCAATTTTTCTCCATTTAAATACAATTCTAGTCATTTTAACACCCATAATTCTAAATAAATACCAAAAAAACTTTATAAATTCTCACTTTGGAAATTAGCTCAAATATATGATAAAAGTTCTGTAAAAATACTAGTTTCAATTTATAAGCTCCAAAATTATTTCTTTTTGTTTAAAACCACGTTTTAGTAATTAAATCAACAAAAATAGCAAACAATTTCAAATCATTCCAAATTTTGTTGGTTGCTCACGCTATAATGGGAAATGTCTATATTTAATAGTTTCATTTTTTTTCAAATGTATGATATTTATTCATATTTTATATTTTTCCTAGCCATTTAACTTGCTAAAATTTATAATAAATATAAACGAATTAAAAATCAAAATTTTCTTTCATAATTCAATTTGAGGTATCATAACTGACTTACAAAACAAATTTCATAATTTTTGAAATATTTTTATTATTTACTTTCCTATTTTCCTTTAAAATAAATAACTTAAACGAAATAAAAAAGCGATTCGCTACCTTATATTTAAAAAGTTGAGTATAAATGATCCTAGATGTTGATTATACAAAATGGAAGAAATTTTTTAGAGGAAAATGGGGGAGGCTCACGGTATTTTGGGTTCTTTTTTGTGGGAGGAGGATGATTTTTGTCTTTTTATAGAAATATGGTAGCTTACTTTTTAAGCTAAGTCCACCCTAGTTAAGTTAAGTTAATCTAAGTTAGTTAGGTAGTAGTTTCATGACAAAACAAGGGATGGTTTGCGGTTTTGTGTGGTAGTAATTAAATTAAATGTAAAATATATATTACACCAACAATACTACACGCCTAAAATTATTTCTGGGTTACTACTCGTATTATTTCTCGACTCGTTTTAACTACACCACTTCGAAAATGTTTATACTACCTTCGAGTTACCCCATCAGTTAATTTAATATTATTTTAATATTTCTCCGAAATTTTTAATCTCACCACATGACACACACCATCAGCCTACTAAAATATTATTAAAATAATACTTATACTTTAACGTTGTTTCACCAATGATTTGGGAACAATACATATCATTATCTTATATTTAGGTTGGAACATTTCACCCAAATCTATCGAGAATATGGAAATCACAAAAATATTTGCACATGATCTAATCTTCACAGAGTGCCAAATGTTATACTCTCCATTCTTTTTGGGCTGTCTTCCTACCTATTCGCATATATTTTTTGTCTACTTTTTGTTATTAAATTATCAATCAATCAAATTTATATAGCTTTCAATTAATTATCATTTATATTTTTAATGTACTTTTTTAACTAATTAAAATTATAATTTATATACTAGAAAACTAGTAATTTGAAAACAAAAAATCGCCTAAAGACAAGAATGTGAATCTAAGTGAGTACCCACTAGTGTAACATACTAGTATAACATTATCACAAGCTTACAACAACAAAATACAACCAATAACACTAACAAACTCCACTTTCTTTTAGCTATTATTTTGGAAGGCAAAATGTATAAATTCTCTAATCATAGCTCTCCCTTGTGTCAAAAAAATCAAACTATACAACAAAAGATGAATTCTTTTCAATTCACTATCACCACAAGAGTGCTTAACACTAGTAGAACAAACCGATTCCACCATTAGCTCCACACATGTCAAGTCCACCGCGTGAACACGCCCATTGGATCGACATGCTGATTAGGATCTCGCCAAAGACAACATTAACTTCGCTTTGGCTTCATCCCTCTTAACCCTCACTTTACGCTTAGAAATACAAGCATAAATATATTTTCTCTTAATAAATTACGTGTACACGAATGCTGTTATAAGGTGTATCATATCACTTTCTTTCTCTTCGTTCTAACATTTTCAGTGAAGTATTGAGAATTATTTTAATAAATTAATATGCATGTTTTATAAGATACCTCTTTCTTGGAATTTAGTTTGAATTTTGTAACATCTTATTAATATAAGATAAGTGTTTGGCCAAATGTATTTGCTTCTAGGTTCTTAGCGCTTCACGAATCTGAACTTAAGTAAGAATATATTTATGCTTCTATCAAGTCGTAATTGAAATGTGATGATGTGACTAATGCTAAGGTATGAGGTGTATCATATCATTTCTTCTTCGATCTTAACATTTTCAGTCAAGTATTGAGAATTATTCCAGTAGACATTATGCATGTTTTATAAGATACTTTTCTGGAATTTAGTTTTAAACCTTTGTAAATATCTTTGAATTTAGTTTGAACTTTATAAATATCTTACTAATATAAGTGTTTGACCAAAATTTAATGGCTTTGTGTTCTTAGCACATCTACGAATCTGAACTTTAAGAATATATTTATGCTTCTATCATCAAGTCGTAACTGAAATGTGTGCTTAGAGTCCAATACTAGACTCATTCAAGTATAGTTACATACCTCAGTATCATGTATGTCATTACATACAAGAATTCTAATGTCAATGAACTTCACTCATTTGCATACATATGATCATTTATTTCGATATCCAAGTATAAATTGGTTCACCAAAATAAGATTCTGACTTCCTTGTGCTTAAGCTTCAGGCTATAATTGTTTAATTTTGTGAATTATAAGATATTAGATTCAAGTAAATATGTTGAAGGAATAATTTGGATTATATAACCGATTTACTCATTAAAAGTATAAGTTCGTATCTATGTTCGATTGTTGGACAACCAATATTAGACAACTGCATTGACATTAGTTATGATGACTTACTGTGCCTCCGCCTCATAATTTATAAATTAACGGTAGATGTTACGTTAACAATTTAATTAATATATTAGTCTTCCGCTTAACGGCGCTAAGCAGTGTCTCATACAATACTGTGGTCAAACTATACTACGGTATTAGTACTCTTTCCGGATTAAATGTAACTGTGAAGGAATATGCGGAGAAATTCCAATTATGGAATTTCACCCCCTCTATACGACAGATGAGAATGGATGGGAGGACCTTAAACAAGACTCGATGTCCATATCTTAAGAAGATTGACTAAGTCAACTCTCACTTCAGAATTAGTAGGAGGGCTCTATCTAGTTGATTTAATGTATTGTCTCGACAAATACATGTAAACTTAAGATAACAATTACAAATCGATTAACAAATAACATGGAAGTATCCATGGCTACGAGGTATCTAATGTATGAGTATTAATCATTCCGAGGAACGAGATTCCACACGATGGCTCATTATATGATGTCGTGGACATATAAAAGAATGTACGAACCCTTGCCTAAGCACATAAACAACTTTCTATTTACATTAAAAGGTTCCAAGACTTACTCTTTATATAGACTGGTCTAAGACATTATGAATGAATCGACTGCAAATGATTTTAAGAAATCATTAGATATGAAATATAAAGATCATGAACAATTGTATCTATTTATGTTCAGACGATTTGAGAAGTTTCTTCTCTAGTTATAAAATGTTAGAGAACAGATGTTCCTTTCTGGGCACAATTCCATGAATAGGTACTTGACATCTCAGACTGGCCAAGAGCAGCAAATGTTCTAGGTAATGATCCTTCATGATGTGTACTTGACATTTCAAGCGCACTCACATCTTAAAAACTAGAATAAATAAAAAACTAGTACTATTAATATCTGCTAGGACTTGAGATATTTGAGTATAAAAGAAGTAAAAATCTTCTTTTGAGCATGAACTAAGAGTTCAAAAGATCAAGGAAAGCTTAACGATATAGATCATTGTACGTATGTGATATACAAGTTAATAAGAAAAGACCTTACCATTTGAGTTATCGATGGTATGGTCAGAACTGCTACTTTAGTAAGGAGATTCAGATTCGCCGATATAAAATATGGATTAAGCTCGAGTGTACCAATTATAAAATATGAATAAAATGAAATTAGACAAATTTCCTCTGCTTGAACCTCGATGGCTATTCCAGCGCAGGATCTTCTCCACTTAAATCTCATATAGAATGTCACGTTAATCACACAACAATTTTCTATGAGCCGCGAATTGTTATGAGTAATATTTCAAGTAATGAAAAAGAATAGAGGTAATAATGAAATTGTTCAAAGTTAACTCTAAAAGACTTCAATTAAAGGATACTTCTACAATGTTTAGTTATCGAACTAAATGAACTTCATGAGAAGGAAATCAAGCCCACGAGGTATCAGAGTTAATACAACCAAGATTGTGTAGGAGCTAATAGAAAAACCAAACTATACAACAAGATTTCTGGTAAAGAAATAATACAATATGCATACGTAAAATTACAATGAATGAAAGATTACACCGAAACAAAAGAAACGAGATTACAATCAAATGATTCACAACAAAACGAAACCGATCAAGTCACGTCCGACGCTTCCTTAAAACATTCACCTCTTCCCAAACGGTGCTTAGGGACGACGGAGAGCATCAAGCTTCCTGCAGATAAAATGACCACCGACGACTTCACAAGCACAAGCTAATCGATCATGAACCGCCTACGAGCTTGACACTGAGAAACAAACGAATGCAGAGAATGGGTGCTCTGATTTTGTGTAGTGCGTGGCTTTTTTCTTTCGGCTGCCTTTGTGGCCGATGGATTGACTTAATTATATAGAGGCTCAAAATGTGAACGTTCCTCTCGCATTAAGGTACTAAACACTTTAATGACCAACCAAAACGTATGTAATCGCCATTTTGATTTAAAATCCGATTTCAAGTTTGAATGTGCAAACCAACTCGATCGAAGCAAAGTGGCTCGCATTTAATTTCTTTTCTGAATTCAGACTGTGTCCGCAGTTTACGCACTGCTTCACCAGCTCATTTTCCCCGATTAAGACTCTCGCTGCAGAGTTTTGGCATAAGTAGTCAATTACATGCCACAAGGCTACTAGAGCCTTAGTTATAAATCAGACTCTCCCACACTCTCGCCCAATGTGGCACGACGTGATTTTCCAAACTTCTTTATGGTTTGATCTCATCTTCAAGCAAGCTCATTGACACACAAACGGCAGGGCAAATTTTGGATTCACAACGCCTAATATTCACTTATCCAACATCCCCACATGAATCAAAAATTTGTATTCAACAAACAATAAAACTAATATCCTCATGTGATACAAATTTGAAAAGATTTTGACCTGATACTGTGATAGCAACAATGACGATTCCCCTCGCAATGTGAGCAAAAGGATGGCTCGAACCTTCCCTTGTGTACATATGTTTACATTCACCAACAGACATAGTAGACATGTCTTGGAACTAATCTGCTTTTGGTAGCAAATGATGACATACTTTCATGTCTCGATTCGACTCGTGACGCTCACTATCGTGTCCGGTTAGGCCTCGACACGCCGCCCCTGCCCTGCGGAGTTGTCGCCGCAAATGCACCTCCGGCATTTCTCTTCTAAAGCGGCCCTTACTTTAAATTTCACATGCGACTCTTCATTATTTCGAGTAACCCGCTTACCTCTTCAAGATCTCATGTGAGTCAATAAAAAGCATAGCTTAACCTTGGCCCCCGGCGGGTATCAATGCTTTCTCATCTAGAACAAAAAGGGAAACTCTACGTTAATCTACTAATACAATATGAGCGCTTGTCCCTTGAACTCCGACCTGGGATCTCCAATAACAAGGCAGGTTGTCACTCATTCGTATTTTTCATGGTTTTCAATCCCATTCCTTTCGATGAATTCCTCAACTAGTTCTTTCTTTTAACCCTCGGTCACTTATCCGCTATGTTATCCTTTGATCTTACATGATCAACAGCTGATAACTCCAGCTGAGATTAATTGTCCATCGGTATTATGTCTTCACGAATGTGTCTCGACTTACCATTATAAGGGTCGCGCGCCTCCCACCGCGCACTACTGTCACAAGATATGCAAAATCGAGGCGCTCGGCTTTTCCCACTCCGAATATCCTCAAGAAATTGTCTTAACCATTCGGCTCTTCCCCCACACTTGTCTAAGGCAATGAACTCGCATCTATCGTGATCCGGCACTAACGTTTGCTTTCTGGGAGGACTCCATGACACACCGCACTCCCAAAGTGAACACATATCCACTAGTAGCCAATAATCACCGCATCGGCATCCAATTTGGCATCCGCACTCTCAAGTACAAAATGATAACGCGTATAACAGCAACCCGTAATTCGAAATGTCTCAAGTACTTAAGTACTCGCATCAAGGCTTCCCAATGATTGCTACTGGGGTTATTCGTATATCTACTCAATTTGCTTACTGAATAAGCTATATCCGGTCTAATACAACTCATTAGATACATGAGACTCCCAATAACTTGAGAATACTCTAGTTGAGACACACTTTCCCCTTTATTCATCGTGAGGCATCGATGTTCATCCACCGAGTCGGGACATTCTCCCAAATCGCCCCGCAAAATTTCCCAAGAATTTTATCGATTACAGCGATCAAGCAACACTGCAATCGCTAGAGTTCCTCACAATACGGACTCCCAAAATTAGATCTGCTTGTCCCATGTCCTTCATGTCAAACTTGGAGTTCAACATATCTTTGGTGGATTGAATCATCTTTTGATTGCTACCAACAATAAGCATGTCATCCACATACAAGCAGAGAATTACATATCCCTCTCTAGTGGATTTTACATAAACACACTTGTCACACTCATTGATTTTAAATCCACTCGAAAGTAATGCCTTGTCAAACTTCTCATGCCATTGTTTAGAGCTTGCTTTAACCCATACAAAAGATTTGACAAGTCGCATATTTCTCTTAGTCGGTCTATAAAACCCTCAAAGTTGCTCCATGCAAATTTCTTTCATCTAATTCTCCGCTTAAGAAGGTCAAGTTTTTACATCCATTCGATGTACATCTAAATTGGGCGCAATGAGGCAATTGCTGTGGATAACTTAATGATGTTATCCTTGTCACGGGAGAATAAGTATCAAAATAGTCTAGTCCTTCTTTTTGTCTATTCTACAAATGAGACCGCCTACTTTTGTACTTATCTATCGTCCCATCAGCTTTCCTTTTCCTCTTAAAAATCCATTTGGACTTTAGAGCTTTACATTCTGGCGGAAGATCCTCCAATTCCCAAATGTGATTCTGCAGAATTGAATCCACTTAACTTCGTATAGCTTCCTTCAACGCCGTGACCACGCTGACCTCATGCCTCTTTGCAAGTTTCGAGGTTCACCCTCGCTACAAAAATCGTAACCAAAAGACTTCTACACGTGCCCTTTACTACGCCGAGGTTCTTCTTCTCAACCTCCTTACTTTGACTATCCATAGTTCAAAGATCGATACCTACCCTCAAAGTTCATGTGTCCTTTGTATGTCAAGACCTTCACTAGATTTCATCGAAAGACATGCTCAAAGAACGTGACATTCGAGACTCCCCATTATTGTATTCTTGTTCACCTGTGAATTGTCACTCTTATGAACAAGAAACCGATATGCATTACTATTGTGAGCATACCCAATAAAATTGCATCAACCGTTTTAGGACCAATAGTCACCTGCTTAGGAGGAGGTAACATGACCTTCGCCAAACACCCCTACACCAAGATGCTCAGAGGTTGGGCCTACCTTGAACAATTCAAATGGGGTTTTATCCTCATTTTTACGAGGAATTTTGTTCAAGAGGTAGAAGAATGTCAAGACGCTCTACATTCTTGAGTAAGCCCCGAACTTATCAACAAGTGCATTCATCATCTCTTTCAATGATCGATTTTTCTTTTCGCAATCCCATCTGATTGAGGAGAATATGGAGGTAAGTCATCATGAATAATACCACGCCGTAATGTACTGGACTAAATGGTGAGACATACTCACCACCTCTTATCACTTCAAGTATCATTTTTATCTTTTCTCAAGTTGATTAACTTTCTTTATAAATTGCAAATTTATCGATTGTCTTCATTTTTACTTTTCATCAAGTACATAGCAAAAATTTTTGTACTATCATCTACAAAGGTGATAAAGTACTCATTTCCACCTTGGATTGGACTGGCTCATATCACACACGCCATCAGAACAAGATCGAGGCTTATTATTTCTAACCACGGTTGGAAATGTTGCTCTCGTCGATTTTGCTTCAACACACGTTTCACACTTGTAATTCTTATCGATAAATTCATTAGGTATGTGATTCAACTTGATCATTCTTCGCAAAGAATTAGAGTTCACATGTCCTAACCTACTATGCCATAAATTAGAGTACTCACAAACATAGGCAATATTATTTTTATTCATCTTGTTTGTAACCATTACATTCATTTTGAAAAGACCATTTAACACATAGCCTTTTCCAACAAACATGCCCGACTTAGAAAGTACAACTTTATCAGACTCAATTACAAGTTTAAACCCATGTTTGCTAAGTAAAGAACCAGACACAAGGTTCTTCCTAAGTTCTGGGACATACAGAACATTCTTCAATGTGACTTCCTTCCGAAGTCATTATCGCACTACGCCTTTCTCCCTCAATGCTGAGGTTGCATTATTCGCCATGTACATCTTCTCACCATTCGCAAGTGGCTTGAAAGTAGCAAAGTGATCTTTGACCGAACAAACATGCCTAGTAGCACCGGTATCGATCCACCACTCTCCTCGGGTTCTGTGCCCACAAAGTTCACCTCGAAATCACAAATGACAAGTTGATCTCGCTCATTCCTTTGGTGACTACATTCGCCATCTTTTTTCCCATTGTTACTTCTCTGGCCGCTTACACCGAAGGACTTATGACCACGCTTTTGTTACAATTGTAACACACCCCATCAAAAGCTTCAAGGAATTCCCTTGAGAAGTCGAACTCGCTTTTAAACTATTTCCTTAGGTGCAAAATCATTCTTCTTTCTTCTGAAAGCACCAAGACCTGCAAATTCACAACATTCACCTTAGACTCTGCAGGAGCCGGGATAAACACCACAACCCAAATTCTTCCTATCGCTCTTCTTCTATTCTCAAGCGAACAGATAATTGCAACATGTTCATATCCTTTCGCTTGTGCTTCAATTAGTTCTTGAAGTCTATCCAAGATGGTGGCAATTTCATTATCAAGCAAAGAATCTCGAACATCTGCTCAAGACCATTCCTTCAACTTGAAGCTCGTGGAAGACAACCTCAAGTTCTCGAAAATGATCATCCACCGATTTTTCATCCACCATTTTATAAACTGCAAATCTTCCCACAATAAATTTCTTTGGAACCCGCATCTTTGTCTTATACTTGAACTCAAGTGCGCCCCAACATCTGCTTTGTAGCAGCGCATGTTTTATATACGCTATACAACTCATCCGGCCAAATAAGTCAACAAATACTGCGACTAAATAACGGAGTGTTCTCGTGAGTCTAATCAGCAACCAAACTCCAAACACCATCATCTTGGAATCAAGTAGGAGGTTCCTCAACCAAGAAATCACAGAAGTTCAAGGCCTGAGATAGAATATCACTTGTTCTCGCCACCTTTGGAAATTCTCGACTGAAAACACAGAGGCTTCGGCTGGTCATTTTCTGCATGACCGGAACAATTGGAGGTTGAGGAGGTAAAGTGACGGTGGTTGCAAAGGCTGGAGGAATCGCCGAGAAATACTATACCCGAGGCACCGTGATTCGAACAAAGAACCACAATTTAACATGTGGAGGAAGCCAGAACCCTGTGGATAACGCCGAACATTCTCGACAATCAACACCATCCGTAACACCACCGACCACAAATCAGAATAATATTAGCATCACCGCATTACCAATCGGCATCAACATTGGATTTCATTGCAAAAGTGTCAAAGGCGGTAGCCCGGCCGAATTGCTTAAGTCAAGAGGAGCTAATAGAAAACCGAACTATACAACAAGACTTTGCAAAGAAATAATACAATATGCATACGAAATTACAATGAACAGATTACAACGAAAACAAAAAAAACGAGATTACAATGAAATGATTCGAACAAAACGAAACCGGATCAAGTCACGTCCGACGCTTTCCTTAAAACAGATTCGACCTCTTCCCAAACGGTGCCAGATCTACTCAGAGATCGCTTCCCAGATAAAATGACCCACCGACGACTTCACAAGCACAAGCGACCGACGACGAACCGCCCACGAAAGCTTGATGTATCACTTGAGAAAACAAACGGAATGAGAGAACGGGTGCTCTCGATTTCTTGTGCAAGGTGTGTGCTTTTCTCGATTTCTCGCCTTCAGGCCTACGGATTGATCTAATTATATGTAGGCTCAAAACGTAACGCCTCTCTCGCAGACAAGGTGCACTAAACAATTCTTTAATGACCAACCAAAAACGTATGTAATCGCTTATATTTTGATTTAAAATCGGGAGCCAAGTTTGAAATGTGCAAAATCAACTCGATCGAAGCAAAAAGTGGGCTCGCACGACTCCCCCTCGAATCGCATTCGTGTCCGCAGGCCGCATTACACACCCACCTCGCCTTCGCCACCTCCGAGCTCATTTTCCCCGGATTTACCTCTCAAGGGCGCCAGAGAGAGTTTTGGCATGGGTGAAGTCAATCATACCACAAGGCTACTAGAGCCTTAGTTATAAATCATGGCCTCCCACAATTCTCGCCCAATGCGGCACGGCGTGATTTTCCAAACTTTATGGTTTGATCCCATCTTTGCGCAAGCTCATTGACACACAAATGAGAGGCAAATTTTTGATTCACAATGTTCTAATATTCACTTTATCCAACAACATTGTATCACCATAGGATAATATGTTGTCAATTCATTTATCAAGTAACGTGACAAAGAAAAGAGTTTGATTGTTGAAGATAGTATATGATATGCAAAGAAGCTGGCTAAGATATAAGATATAATGTCCATGACTCAAAATTTGAGGAAGAAGACAAGGGGTCGGGTCAAAATCCAACATGATGAAAACCAATGACGATAACAACGCCATATCTACCCTCATCATTTTAGCCATTAACACCACTACATCGTGAATGTTTTGCATATCAATGTAAAGACTATTCTTTAGCAAGGATGGTTAAAAGTTATTACACATCATCTTGTTTACATGTCCTAATGGACCTAAATGCATGTAAGCTTCGAGATCCACTTACGGAGTTAAGTCAAGCAATTATCTTGAATCTATTTTATCTTGACTCATTAGAATGCCCGATTCAATCAAAAAGGAAAAAATGAACGATGCATGATTCAAAATGGGGATGTCAGCTTTTAATTTCTTTCCTGTAAAACTTGTTTGAATATCTACTTGTTATGCAAAAGCATTTTACCTTATCATTTGTTATTGAAAATGATATCAAGTATTATTAGAATAATCAAATTGATTCCACTAAGCACAAGGTATTTTTCAGATAGGTCTTCGGGTTTAGATCCAAACAAGAAATCTGTATTCATGTCCTAAAAATGCGAGATTGATTGTCCCTAATCGTGTGTCCACTAATTGGAATCGAACCAAATTGGTTAAGATGTGAATGATTGTTTGATCATGCTTGGATCAAAAATGGTGTATGGATTATCAACCTAATCAATCACATGATTGCATGTTGAAACAAAGGTTCGAATGCACGACTGACTGACCGCCGCGAGAAACTTAAAAGATAGTATATCCGTGTCCTAAGGTGGTTCTCACATAACTTATGTTAATTTGAGATTCATAGACTCGCTGGTGAGGGTTTCACTTTATGAATAATATACTTAGACCATGTCAAACCTCTTTCCGTAATAGAGGACTATAACTTATCTGTTAGGTTTACTACAAATGTAATAGAAAGATCTGCAAGTACCGATGGAATTTGTACAACCGATATAATAGCTTAGATTTCTGCCTTCGGAGAATGAAGGGTGATGAGGAAAGCACACCTCCGCATAACAATGTGGGAATCACATTAATTCTATACACTCCAAGAAAGTTAATGTATGCAAGAGTTTGGTGACACAAATCTTACCATACCCTGATCATTAGAAATTGAGTACGCGGATCGCTTTTAAGATGTAATCGGCTACTGGGCATCGGATACAAGTAATCATCTAAAGACAAAGGGGAGTATTCAATACAGATATTAGATTGCATAACATGTCCATGAATAATTGATTGTACAACCGATTTACTCATTTAAAAGTATATAGAAGTTCTATATATGTTTGATTGTTAGACAATTTATATTAGGATTAACTCGCATTGACATTAAGGGTTACGATGGCTTACTGTAGTGTCCATTATAATCTATATATTAATGACATGTTCACACATGAATTAATATCTTACTTTTGACAATCGGGGTCTAAGAGGTCACACACAACAACAACGCCAAATTATAATATGATTATAACTTCCTAAGTTGTAGCAATTGTAAGGAAATATCGTGGGATTCTAAATTCCAATTATGGAATTTCACCCCCTATAAATTTAATCTTATGGATGAGAGAACGAGGGGAGGACCTTTGAACTGTACTTGGATGTCCATATCTTAAGAAGATGGACCGAAATAACTCTCACTAGAATTTGTGAGTGGCTATGTATCTTAGTTGATTTAATGTATTTTATTGACAAATACATGTTAACTTAAGATAATGCTATAAATCGATTAACAAATAACGTGGAAGTATCCATGGTTACGAGGTATCGAATGTATGAGTATAAATCATTCTGAGGAATGAGATTTCACACGATGGCTCTTTATATGACGCCGTGACATATATAATAGAATGTATTGAAATCTCCGATTGAATTACATGTATAAGGTACATATGAAATCTCTTATCAATTACTATTTTTATAATCTCGCAGTAGCTTCTTGATATTCAAATTTTAGATAATAATTATTTAATCAGAAATCCAACACCTTCAAGGTTACCCAATATTTAAGGCCTCTAAAAACATGTTAAAAGTCGTTATGCATGCTGCATTAATAATTATTTTTTAAATGATCAATTATTTAAAGCAGCTTCATCAAGCTTTTGACACTGTCAGATAATTTAATAAAGAATATCGTTGCACGCTAAATCGTTACATAACACGATCTTCGTAAAAACTGGATCCAACAATTCCACATGCAGATCAACAAGATATATGTTATTATTATTCACACGCTATATGATAACAAATAAGTGTGTAATGTATACTACTATGTGAATGAAGTACCTACCTACTCGTCGAGCACGACGTGAAACTCTCTGTGTCGACGTAATAGCTTTCTAAACCATGCCTCAGTAAATCGCACTAGGCAAACCCTTCGTGATGATAGGTTGATAAAATATAAAAAGAGAATTTTATCAATCAATTTATCAATATAAATTACAATATTGTATCAAATTCTTATGCATTAACATTAACTCTACACCCCAAAGTAGGCCCAAAATATCTAATTTATATATAGCTCAATACTTGGACCAACTCTCATCCATTACTCTAATAGCCTTCTTCCTCAAACTCATGGTAATTTGATAAATTTCCAGCTTAGCCAGAAATAATAATAATAAAAAAAACATAAATCTACTCTACTTACTAGTCAACTGCCCACTCATCAAAGAAAACCACCATACTTGGGTCGATATAACAAATGCCCACTCTTCAATTTGGATTGTTGGTTCTATCAATCTTGGCGACACCTACTTGTGACATGAAGTGGCAATCCAAGGGTGTACCATCACCTCCTCATGTGTAACAAGGTGGCAACTGAAGGGTGCACCATCACCCTCTCCCTTACATGGCCTCAATAATGCTCGCAAACAAAAATGTCAACCACCAATCAAATCTTGAATCGCTAATAATAACGCCCACTAACCAAACATAAAAAATGCATATGCTACTGTGGTCACCACATCACTTAATCACGATGAACAAAAGAGAACAGAGCAACGTTGCTCGCGTTCCGTCTCTCAACATCTATGCAACATCTATCACTTGAAGAAAGAAAGAAAACTAACGAAGCCTCGATCTAGGCTTGATATATATGTCTAATTAGTCCTCCATAAAAAGAAAACAGCAGTTCCGACATGGAAAAAAACACAAAATAATAATAATAAAAATTTTGGACGGAAAAAAAATATCTAAACGAAACTGCCTACAAAGATCACATAAGCAGAAACCCACCGGCATGGCAGCGGAATTTTTATTTAGGCCTCAAGAATCAACTGACTCTTATACCATGTTAAAATAGATCACTCACATTTCAGACCGACAGCATTCGATCACTGGTATTAAAAAGTCGCTCACTTTACTACTTCCATCTAATTCTACTGCTACTTGATGGTATTTGTTATTTTACTTAAAATATTGAGGTACTTCATCCATACATTGAACTATACCTAAAATTAGATTGTGCAGCCACTACATGTAAGTTTAATGTTAACTTTTCAAATAAAACTAAACCTCACCATCTTCTTCTTCATTAACTACCCCTACCGCTACCCCACCCCTTAACCTACCGACTTCTTCTAATAAAACCATCGACATCCCACAACAAAACCACCACCATCCCCCCAAATAACTTTACCACCACCTCGGCCCACTCACAAACTTCATAACTCTCTCCAAAACATAGACCTCTATTTTCACCGTGAGTCAATTCAACAAATATGAAATTGGGAATGTTGGATAACCCATTTTTTCTCTCTGCTCTTGTTGACCACAATTGGGGCGGGCGCCTTATTTGTTTAACTTCAGAACACAATGTTTTAATTAAGTAACTCAAACATACAAAAAAAAAAATTATGATGATTATGTGAAGTGGAAGTTTTCATGAATCGTGAAGTTTCTTCCAAATTTCAAATCTTCATTAATTTCTTTCTTTAATGGTAAAAGAAATTCCCGGTGAAATGGTGGTCCTAATTTTTGAAGGTTGAGAGATACTTTGTTGCATATTGCCTCATTTATTTGACCGAGTTAATAAGGTCGATGGACGATGATCTTACTGTGAAAATAAGGGGTTGGGTTACGGGGTGGGATATGTAAGGGTAGGGGGGTTGTAGAAGAAAGGGTGGGGTTTTAGTTCAAGATACCTATTACTTTTTGTATCTTGAAATTATCCTCAAAACCTAATTTTAAGTGTGGTTCAATGTATGGACGAAATTACTCTTAATATTTTTAAGTAAAACTAATAGATCCCACAAACTAACGGTGAAATTGGACAGAAGTAGTAAAGTGAGCGGCTTTTAAAACATCAGTGATCGAATGTGAAGGTGATCACGAAGCGTGAGTGATTTAATTCAGCTTTTTTACTAGCGTCGGTGATATCCAATGTCATTAGTAGAAATTATAATATTGTCGTATTTATAGGCAATGCTTATAAACATGAGTAGGTTCAGATCTCCCAATTTATAAGTAAATCTTGGATCGGATTTCGTTAAATTCTGAAAATACATGTTTGGCCAAGAAAGTGTTGGTGGGGAATCGAACTCATGGCCGAAAAATGTTAGTGAAGAATCGAGCTACGCTGGCGGCCAAAAGAGTGTTGTTGGCCGCGCTGGGAGTGTAGCATTATCTTATATAATGTTATTAACCGTTTGATAAATACAACATTAAATGAATGAATTATAGCTTCAAAAAATATACTCCGTATTAATCTTTTGTTATATAAAAACCGTACAGTAGTTAAATTGAAATTGAGGGAGTACGATTTTATTTAAAAGAAACACTTTATACACATGAAACAAAGATGAAAAATGAAGTGTTGTAACTTTGCTGAGAGTATTGTCTTAAAATAATACATACTGTACCATTAGTTTGTTTTATTTGCTTTGCAGCTTTAATAAAATAAACTTTTGGCAGCAATTTAGAATGAAAGATACCACGAGTAGTTTATTTATTTCTAAGTAAAACCATTCCGACTTTATCTATTTCATTACAGAAGAAGTACTACTCTTTCGGCATCTAGGAGGTGTACAAACCCCCAAGATGGTATTGTATTTACATAAATTACATTTTTCGGAATGTAAAACCTTATGTGAACAATCGATTATATATAACACACTAAAAATGTGTCTCAATTCATGGTATTGTATTTACATACCTATGCTTATTAAGTTAATGTTCTTTTGTTATTAAGTTAACTTTTGTTCATTAATTTATATCCCCTAAACTGTTTAAAATTGAAAGTTAAAGTTTTTGTTTAATAACGATAGTCTTTTGTTTTTAAAAAATAAAAATGGGAAATATAAAAGACACATTTCTCCATAAGTAACAACTTTTTGAATTTCAATCTATTTGGATCATCTCATACAATATTTAAGACTATGTTTGATTCTCAAATTATAATTGATAAGTATTCTTTCAAAAATACGAAGTCCCGAGATCATAATTCATCCTCTTTTGTTTTCCAATGTTAAACATAATTGTTGGAAAAGTATGCCTTGAATCAATCACTGAGTTTTGCTTGGTCAGGATATGGGGTCGGGAGGTGCAAGTCCTGACCCAAGTCCCGACGTTTGGCGATTTGGAGTCTAGAGGAAATTCGAGACTTGGTCGGGAAGTTGGCAAGTTCCGATGAGGATTTTGAGGAAACAAAGTTTTTACGAGCCGGTTTGAAACAGAAATCACTTAAAACTGGTTTGAGTCGCTTAACCTAAAATTTGATTGTGTAAGAATTTGTGTGAATGAGGTTGGGGTTCCTTGAATAGTGTGTGTCTTGTAATTATGTTCTAGGAATAGTCTAGACATTAATTCTATTCGTCTGGGTGTAGTTATCTACCTTTGGAAGGTAAGTTAAGCTCATTTTTTATGTCCCCATTCCTCGTTATAGTAAAATATGTTATGTGGCTGCGTCGTTGATTAATTTCAACATTTTTAGGGACAGGACGTTAAAATCTCTGTCTCTTTATTTTTAGTACTTTACTTAATTCATTATCTTTGAATTCGCAACTAACTATTATAGCAAATTCGCTTCCGTAGTTATATGGCTGGTAGTAGAGAGCAGTTAGGATCTGCGAAGAAGATGAGTGGTGAAAGTATGAAATTTAGAGAAGTTCATTGGGAGAAATAGTTATGGATTTTGTGACTACGGATGAGATTAGTGCTACCCTCCATATTAGGGAATTGCCACAGTTTTAGTTTGGGCGTTCATGATGTACTAGTTGCTAACAACGCGAGGGTGCTGGTGTCGGAGAAAAGTTCTTGGCCGATGATGGGTCGAGGTTGACTATTGAATGGAATTGGGTCGGGTATGTCCCAGAGGAGGCGAGTCTGGCCAGAAAAAGGTCAGTGAGTGTCGCTATTGCCGGAGGTGGTATGCATTTCGAATAGGACGTGACCTTAGTTGTTGATGCTCATATATTTTACACCGATGTGTGAGTTCGGGATTTCGAAGTATCATATCATATGTGTCTTAGGAGGAAGTGGTTTTCAACATATAAGTAGTTGGATAGTGGCATCATTTCAATGAAAAATGGAGTGCATGCATGGGCGGCAAGATTGGCTCGACAGATTTGGATGCATGATGGTAGATTCTTCACATTGAACAAGTTTAAACACATGCCTCAAATGACTAGGAATTTGATATCTTTGGGTCTCTTAGACAAGAAGGGGTTCAGTTTCTTAGGAGAAGGTGGAGGGTTGACTATTTATAAGGGTTCAAATGTTATTCAGAAAGGTGTGAAGCATGAAACTTTATATGTTTCTAGGAGTATGGCGTTTTTGGATCGGATTATGGTGTTGGATCACAATTAGAGCAAGAAAATTATTAGATGGGTAGTGAGTGGGAGACAGCTGCAGATCTTTGTTGTAAATACTTTAGTGACAGAGTGCTTTGTGGAGCAATCGTAGAATTGGCTCAAAGATTTCTGAGAGGAGCTCTTTGTTTTGATCTTTTAAAAGTGCGACAATGGGGATGAGTTAGCTGTGCTTTTCACGGTTGTAGAGGAACTGGAGCTTTTCATATGTCGTTTATTCTTGGTCTTGAGGCTATTCAATGGCCCGATTATGGGAGGAAATTTCATCACCTTAGGAGTCTAGAGATCATAGGAACTGACTGCTTACTACATTGTCTAGGAAAGATAGATGCATGACTTGCATTTCTCATGCTAGTGGGATAGGAAACAGAGCATACTTTGTTGCCATAGTTATGTTTACGATGCAGTTGCTTGCACATTGTGTTGATGTGGTTAGCTGTGGGACATCAATAGAAGAGATGGAAAGGTTTCCAGAGGGTGATCCAACGGTGTTTGAAACTTGCTTTCGCTAATTTTTACACAGTAATTTAACAGGTGACAAGGCAATATGTGAAGTAGGCGGTGGTCATGACTAAGCATTGTCCTCTCTTGGTATCTTACGGAGACATACGTCGTATCTTAACACTTTTTACGGTACATCCTATTTCACTGTCTACGCTGCTTCGGTTCTTGAGGGTACATCGGTGCACTTCACAGGGGTTTTGATTTTCTGTTATCTATGGAGGATTCAAGTCAAGGTACAGATTTGTTGGAAAAGTGTGCCTTGAATCAAGCACTAGGTTTTTCTTGGTCGGGACATGCGTCTGGAGGTGAAAGTCCTGATCCAAGTCTCAACGTTTGGCGATTCTGAGTCCGGAGGAAGTTCGGGACTTGATCGGGAGGTTACCAAGTCCTGACGCGGGATTTTCTGAGGCGATTCTGAAGGGTTTCTATGGTAATTTTGGGCCTATCAATACCCATCCACTTGGTTTTGAGTCCTTAACCCTAAAATAGGCTATTGAATAGAGAGTTAGGGTTCTTGAATAGTGTGTCTTGTAATTCTATATATTGAAGAAATAGTGTAGGCATTAATTCTATTCGTTTGGTATAGTGATCTACACTAGGAGCTAGGCTTAGCTCATTGTCTATTATTTGTTCATTCGTTATAATTAATCGTTATGCGTCTGAGTGGATTGAAGGGTGTCCGGGATGGAAATGGAAGGGAGACAAAATTTAAGAAAATTAGTATAATTATATTGTAAAACTAGATGAAAAGTACATAAAAACTAAAAAGAAGGAGAACAAACAAACAAAATTGTGTGCTTTTTGCCCAAAGAGTTTAAACAGCATTCAATGTAAATCTTATTGGTTGAAGCGAAGTGAACTAGAAAGCCGATTTGTTTTTGGCATTTTATGTAAGTTATATAAAGAATAAAAATCTAGAGGGGTAGTCCCTCCACCCCCGCCCAGCCCTCTTGTGGGTCACGCCTCAGGTGGATTAGTCTGTAGCGTTGTTATGGATGCCGCGTTAAAATCTATGTCTATTTATTTTTAGTACTTTTGCCAATTGTTTGTCTTAGAATTATGGCCCCATGCATTATCACAAATTTACTTTTCATGCCGTTATAATAATATTAAATTGTATATTTAGAAGGGCTAATGGCACGTTCGATAAATACGTGTTCATGGCGATTCGTGAATTCGGCCAATACGTGTTTAAAATGGCTTGAATTTGATCATACATATTTCAAAAATTTCCCCACTTGATGATTCCGTCAAAATGAAAGTTAAATTTGACTTTTAGGGTAAATTAATAGGGGAGTAAAATTGTCGGCTTTCGTTTTTAGATAATTTTCAATTCTATTAAAATTTTGAAGACAAATATTTGGATGAGATTATTAATTTCAATAAAATATTTGGATGAGATTAATATTTGGATGCGATAAATATTTTGCCCGAAATTTATTAAAATTAAAATTTTATCTCACAAATGAGTGTTGATAGTTTCTGCAATAATTTGTCGCGAAGTCAAACATAATGCCGTTTTGGCCAGGAAATGATCAGTGTATTTTAACGTGTGTCCGAATAGGCCGTTTTGAGGAAATATATGTCGAATCGTGAATGTTTTTCGCATGTATGATCGGCAATGACTTGTCATAACTAAAACGTGGGTTGGTTTAGAATTTGCGACAAAGCATCTCAAATGCCGTTCAAAGCCACCACTCCTAATATGTCTAGCAATGAAACCTAGTAGTACACTTTTTGCGCATTCGGACATCCGTCACTGTTAATAATACTATACCCCCTCATCTTCATCACCTTGGAAAACATTGTTTAATACTCCCTCTGTATCAATTCATTTGATTATGAATGTAAAATATATTTTATTAATAGGTTAAGTAATATTACTAATATATTCTAAAACGTATTTTATCAAAAAAATACTTTAATTGATCATGAAGATAAAAAGTATTTTATTAAAGGACAAAAGTGAAAATATTAAGACAAAATTGCATTGAAATCATATATGATCAAAGTAAATATTTGACTGGGTTAGCCAGAAACAATAAAAATCAATGTACCAAATAAAATAAAAAAGATATCACCTACATCTCTTTAACGATTTTATAGTTTGTTTTTAAATAATCAAAATTTATAAATTTGATGTCTTAATAAATTAATTAAAATGATGAGAAATTAGCCCAAACTATCACAAGAATCCAGCACTTATTCAATTTTAGAGTCTTGAATTTCTTTGTCTAAAAAACCACCCACTTTCTTTGAAAGACAAAGCGTAAGCCTCACTTTTCTTCTTCCTACTTATACTATTCTTATTCTTGTTCAAACAACTTCTGCATCACCATCATACACCACTACATCAACCTACACTTGCTTGCCCGTCATTAAATGCAGCTACCGAAGCTACTGATAATTTACAAAAAGCTGTAGCTCCTCCCTCACTTGATTCGTACCGCTTTACGATTTCGCAGCTTCTAGCCACTCCTATTTTCTTCCGAAATCAAAATTAGATAATGGGCCTTCGCCCCTCACAGTGGTGGAATTGGTGGTGTAGAGGCGTGAATTCCATAATGGGGGGGAGGGAGGGTGATACAGTGCTTGTTAGTGGTGGTGAGATGGAATATGTGGGGAAGGCATGGGCGGATGTCATATTGTTCGTGGTTGTTTAGTTGAACCACCAAAAATCGTATTAGCTTAACTGGTTAGTAAATGGGGTATGTCGAACAAGCGGCCATTGGTTCAAATCTTAGGCCTTCAAATTTTTAACTTTTAAGGCTCTCTTTTGTGACATAAAAACTTTCAAATCTTTCTTATTTATGAGCACATATGAGCTTACGTTTGATTATTAAATTATTTATCTTCTAAATATTATTTCTTTACAACTTTTACAATACTTCGTTTGCTTATTAAATGTTCATCTAAATATAATATTCTTCATTTGATATTCTTGATTTGCTTATCAAATACGGTAAAAAAAAAATTAGTGTATATTTTGAACCGCTGACTTGATTCATCCCAGATCGCCCCCAATGAGAGGGGTAGCTTATTGGTGGCAACAGTGGTAGGGGATCCGGTGGTGGTGATCAGGGTAGGGGCAGTGTGGGTAGCGGTGGGGTGTGGGGTAATGGTAGATGATGCCGGTAGTAGTGTTGGTTTGATAAAGAGGAAAAAAAGGAGGGAGAATAAGAACGGTAAGGGGCAGTTTTGTCTATTTGTGAGGGTAGATTTTATTTAGACAAATAAATTTGGAAGGGTGCTAGAAACTAATCGATTGATCAAAAAGGTATTATTTCTCCAAATTTCTCAAAAAAGATATTGCCTAAACTTTGATTTGGATCAACATTATTATGTTAATACTAATGTTGCAAATATATATTTTAATATATATTTTTAAAAAGAATTATATAATATACATAAAATATTTGAATACCACCAAATTTTAAAAAATCAAGTCTTCTTTTCATTTTGCCCCCGAACTATCACTATCTTTTTAAATTTCCCTCTCAAATTATTATCTTTTCAACCGTGCCCCTAAAGTATCATTTCTTTCAAATTGCTGATTCCTATGAAAGACAAAATATAAAGTAACTCTTAACTATTGGCCAGCCTTAGCCCAGCCGGCCTTGGCTACTTCCGCTGATGTACCGTACTACCACCATTGTTGTCGCCTGCATAACGTACCTATTCCCCGCCCCGCCACACGTCCAAAATGGGTTACTTGCCCCGCTTTGATTGAAAACACTTTCCTCATAAAACACGTTCACCTCAGCCCCTGCCCCGGCTTCCCTCATTTTTACGCAATTTCGCTGACCTTAGTGTAAACCCCATCTTATTTCTCTAAAATTTCCTGACTTGACTTGGGGTGAGGGATGGTTTTTGTTGGGGTTGGGGGAAGATTCGAATTTTGGATTGGGGGAGGTCGCGAGATCACGGGGTGAGATTGAGGGGGATGTAGCGGTGGGGGAAAGGAGATGGTATTTTTGTCTTTTAAGATGAATGAGAGCGATTTGAAAGGAAGGATACTTTTGGGGGCACAGTTGAAAAGATAATAGTTTGAGGGGGCAATTTGAAATGATAGTCCTAGTTCGGGGGGGCAAAATGAAAAGAAGCCAAAAATCAATTATTAAAAATTTAAAATTGAACTATGAGTTAGGGGCGGTGATAATAGTCAATGCGTCACTATTCCCAAAAATAATTTCTTTTTGTCTGGTTAAGAAAAATTTAAATTGATTCATAGCTTAATTTTCTCTCCACTTTTTATTACCTAATTTGTCAAAATAAAACCTTCAAAAGAAAATTTTATTTTAGAGAAAAGGTTTTTAAAAATGGGGATGGAGGGAATATGTTTCTGTAGGGAAAGCTAAAACTAGTACTACTACTTTTTTCATTTTTAATCATATATGTCTGCGCCATTACCAAATGTCTACTTGTACTTGCTTAAGAATAAAGTATACGTCTCGACCAAGTTTCGGATATGTACTTTCTAGTTATAAGTCATGGAATGTCTTGTACTCTTGTTGTCTATACTCATCCTAGTTTAACTTTAACCTGTCGTCCTGTACTGTGTATTATGTTAGCTGGATTATGCACTAGTGGGTAGACATCTATCCTAATTTGTTGCTCCTCCCGTCCTCCGGCTTCTATTTTATTCGATCCGTTATTATTGAAAAATGATTTATTATTATATTTGTAAGATTTATCACTAAAATTGTGCATAATTGTGAAATAAAAGATTATAAAGTGTGAAAGCTGTCATCTTAAGCGGTATGAGGTCCTTACCTTTGGGGATTGTGGAGGAGGTGAATTGCGGATGTGGTACTCCAGGCTGAGTGGGGGCGAGAACTTCTTTTAAACCAACCTTGATACAGTTATGTAAGTGACTGAGACTCTTATCGTGAAGAGGCTAAGGTGCCGACATTGTATTTCTCGCTTTGCGGTTGAGCTATATCTTGAGGATTTGTGAAATAAAGATTATGAAACTACTGTTTTCTTTTTGTTTGTCAAATAAATAGTCTTTAATATAATTTAATCTAACCTAATTTATCTATCTAATCTATTTACTCCCTTCATTCCTTTTTCTAAGGACCATTAACTTTAGCACAAAGTTTAAGAAAAATTTGAATTTATCTCATGACGTAATTTTCCTCGAGCACTAGCTACGTAATTTGGTAAAATGAGACCTTAAAAAGCAGGATTGCTTTACTTTAAACGTCATAAAAAAGGGATGAAGAAGGAAGTCTCGTAACATTTAATCTATCTATCTAATCTAATTTATCTATCTAACATATGTAAAAGTTCAAATAAATTTTGTGTTTCTTCCGTTTATTTCCTTCTATAATAGATTAGCCTTCTCTCTAAAACTTACAAAAAAAATATAGTTTCATAAGATTTTCTATGAAAATGATAATATTAAACTAAATGTAGGAATTGGGGCTTGAAAATTATAATTCTTTTAAATATTTTTTTCAAAAATTATAGTTAATCTTTCCTAGCCGAATTGAAGCAATGGTGTGGATATAGGCGAGGCACTAATCCCAAACCGGTCTTTATTAATGGGATATCCTAGAGGGTTTCGTGGTTTGAACAATTTCCTTTGTTGTATGGCAAGTCAATTGGACGAGGTAGGCGAGTTCTATATATCATCGAGCGAGGCGGCCGTGTTCAAGAAAACCAATTACCTAATTAATAGTCATTCTTATACAAAAATTCTAGTTCCGCCTACGATTAGACTAATATTAGTTATCAAACTCTTTTCATGTATGACATACATATTACTACTTTCGTCATATACTCATTTGAGTAAAAACTAATCATTATCCTCTCAGCTTAATAATACTTCAAGTTAAACGAATATACTCATTGAATAGAAAATACTCACTACTCTTTTTTCTTTCTTTTTTATTATGATTATTTTTCACCTCGGTTTCATTCTACTTATTATTATCATTATCATTATTAATTATAATAATAAGAATAATATAATTATAATAATAATGATAGATTATACTTTTGTTCCCCCTTATATAGATTTTCATTATTCTTTAGAAGTAAAAATATTGAAAAACATCCAAACATATCATATTTTAATAAAAAATATTCCATTCATCCAAAAAGTAATTGTCTAATTTAATACTCATTTCGTTCCCTTTTAGTTGTCTTTACAATCGTTTCTTGCGTAGATTAAGAAAAATAAAGTAGTCGAAAAAGTATATTAAAAATTTAAAATGTCAATTTATTGAAACTATATAATTGATTGTTGATAATTTAATAACAAAAAATAGTCAAAAAATACATTGAAAATATAAAAATATAATTTTCTATGCTAGAAGGACAAATATTTTAAAACAAAAAATTAAAGTGAAAACGAATAAAAGAGAGAAAGCGGAGGGTATTGATAATCAAAACACACTTCAACAAAAATAGGCTAATTAGCCAGTTGCTCCCTGAGCTATCGATTAATTATCGATTAGATCGGAGTGTATCGGTTAACACGAAATGTTGCGAATAATTTTTCTTTTGCAGTTGCCCACTTTAAAGTAATTCATTTCTTGTCCGAAATGTCCCCTAAACCAAATTTTTCACATTAAAATATATATATATGTTTATTTAGCATGGAGACGAAGAAGGAATGCAGCGATTATTACGTTTGTGAGGCGTATTTTTAAAAGCAAGCAACATGTGGAAATTAACATATTAATTAATATGTTACATAATTTCAATTTTGTCCGTTTTCTTCTCCAACCTGCCCGCCCGCCCATGCTCATCTTGGAGAGCTTGAACATAGACTCATCTTCCGATAATTACTCACTATACATATATATAGTGAAATGTAAGGATGGCCAATCTTATCTGGAACTTAACAACCAACGTTATAGCCACAGCTTGATTGATTCATCACCACCTTCAATTCATCACCACCTTCAATCAATAATGACATCAATTTTGGTGCACAGACCCTTAACCCACCCCCACCCACAACACAGACCCTTAACCCACCTTACATAAATTTATTTCTTGAACTTACCTGAATATTCTACTTTAAGACCCACATCTTTTGTCAATTTTTCATAAAGTTTTTATCTATACTAATCTTTGCAGCTTTTGTAAGTAGAATTTGACATATCTCTGTGTTTAGCTTCAGTTTTGCTTATGGGATTCCGAGTTAATTCCGTTGATGATTTTTGTTTCTTTTTTTGTGTGTAAATTTAGATCTTACTAAAAGAAAAGGATTAACAATCATTGATTCGGTCTTATATCTTTGTCTTTTCTGGCTGTAACGTTGATTAAGGAAATCGTATAAATTTATCTGAAATTAATGAGAGAGAGAAGTGTAGGCTTTTTAAATGATGACATTTAATATCTACCTCTATGACATGAAAATTAATTGGATACATTGGTAATGTAATTATATTTAGTAGGGTTAAAAGAAGAAAATAATAATAAACATGTATTGTTGAAGTACTACGAACAATTAAGATTGTAACAAAAATTGAGCACAGAAGAAACAGTATATAAGAACAGAAGGAGTATGAAATTACGGAGAAAAGATCTTGTGCAAATACCAATATGGTGCAAACTCGTGCAAACTTTCATAAATGTCGACCGGTTGATCATTGGAGTTGGTCGGGGTTGATCCGGGGTTGACATGTCGGCCGGAGGCCGACCAATATTGACCGGCGTTGGCCAGGTCAGCAATAAAGAAGATAAATAAATGTCCAAAGAGCCATATGTACTCATCTTTGAATACATTTGTACTCTATCAAATATACAAATTACCGGCGTTAGAGTATATTTGTTATTACTTTTTGTTCATAAATTTTTTCTTTTCTAGAGTACGACATGCGTGTGTAGTAAAAAGCTTGAGAAATTAAAGAAAAAGTTTAGCATTTACCACTTGCCAATAAAGATGTTTGCAAAGTAACTTTGAGGAAGAAGGAGGTGTGTGAGGAGGGGGTGATATGAGAAGAAGAAGAAGAAGATTAGAGGCTTATTTTTTATTTATATTTATTAATATTGTAATATTATTAAAACATACCCATATGTTAATTTATTGCAAAATAGCCTCCAAATTTTAATATAAGTGTAATACCAATTTTATCATCGTGTTAAATTAATTTAATGTAAGTTCGAGTGGGCAAGCCAAAAGAAAAATAGTTCGGGAGCACTTTCGAGAAAGAGCGTAGTTAGAGGCCGGCCCGAAAATTAATCCATAGTTCACGGGCAACCGGCTAGTTATCCATAAAAATATTATACAATATATAAACAATACTTAAGTTCAAAATACAAATAGTCAATCATCAAATTTCATATTGAAACTCAATTTTTCATATTTAGCAAGTAATAGTAATAATAATAATAATAAAATATTATAGGTGGTCGTCGTAATAATAATAATAATAATAATAATAATAATAATACTAATAATAATAATAATAATAATAATAAATTGTTATAAGTGGTCGAATGATACAAGGCATAATACCGATGGTTTAACTGTATAGATTTAAGGCAAAATATCTTAATTAATTATTTGATACGGTATTAATGATTATGTTTCGTTTGACATTAAGTAGATTTACTATTTGAATATTAAGCTTCAAAAAGAGTTTAATAGAATTTGTTGAAATTTGACAAAACTTAATAAGAATATGATTAATATAAGCAAATACTCCAGAAAGATTGTCATTTAAATAAATTCTATTAAACTCTTTTGTAATTTAGGATAAGATTAACTGGCAATCTTTATTTAAATGATAATCTTTCTAGAGCATTTTAATAAATTCTATTAAACTCTTTTGAAATTTGACAAAACTTAATAAGGATAAGATTAACTATTTTCGTCCATTTCCACCGTTAGATTACAAAAAATTCATTTATTTTTACATGTGGCTGAGGTATTTCGATCTCTCAAACAAAAATACTATTCACCTTCCCCAATTAACAATTTTATCTTGTTGTAAAAATTATCTTACAAATTTTTGATACACGATGGCGATTTGCGGTAAATTTAGTCCTCAGATTTGAGGAAGAAGATAAAAATTGTTGGTTGGGAAGATGAAACGATACTTTGTTTGGTAACTCTGCCTCCCCAGCTAAATGATAAAAATAGATGATTTTTTTATCTACTTGATTGGAAATAGGCAATAGTTAAGTGAATATTTTATGACTTAAGTGATCGATTTGGGTCGAGAAGTAGCTGTAAGTGATCGAAATGATAAATAAATAAAAGCTTGGTGATATTCAAATCCATTTTCTCTTACTTAATTTAGTTAGAGGCTTTTTTTGACCTCTAAGGCATTTGATTATTGGCTTCAAAATTCCTTGAAATCATTTTAGGATTTTCTGAAATGCAATTTCAATTGAGCCTTAAGACGTGATGTGAAGCAGTAGCAGAATGTGTCCCTCCAACGACTTCGAAAGGATCGGTTACATGAGTAGAAATACTGCGGTTGTCAAGTCTATAAGAAGATGTTCGATTCGTTGTTCAGGAATATTTTAGCTTGAAATACTTGATTCAAAGGCTGGGATTCGGGGATCAGCGTTGAAATTGTTATTATTGAATAGAAGCGAAACTGATTCGAAAAACAATTGTTTCGGAAATAACAGTGGCTAAAATAATTAAGCACCCCTAACCTAAACGGCTAAACCCCTTAATCCTTTTAAGCTTTAAATATATTACTCCCGTTAGGCCCTTAACTCCTTAAGCCCCCTAACCCTTAAGCCCAAAACCTATATACCTTGTAAGCCCAACCCCAGCCCTATTACAATTTACATGTTACAGCCTACAGGTACAAATATTTCCTCCTCCTTCACTGTCTTCCGTATTATTATCTCTAATTCAAGTATACTTTGGTGATGCATGTAGAGGTCTCTGTTACTCTGTTCCTCACCCCCCCATTATATCTATACTTTTTGTAGCTTTCTCAATTCAAGTAAATCAAAAATCCTAAGAGCTCATTTCAAGTAAATGAAGACTTAAGCTTTGAATTTGATGTTGTGGTTCAATTGTTTCAATTTGGTATTGTTGATTTCAATTAGGTATTCAAGTTTTTTTTATTCAATTAGGTATTGTTCATTCAATTGTTCTTTTTGGTTTAATTGTTACCGAGCGAATAGGTTATTTCGGATCAAGCGAACTTCGAACCCGAACCTCAAAAGTTGGGTTTGGCTGTTTCGGAGTCAGGCAGACCTTAGCCGAAAGTTCAACGAGCCAGGCTCAAATCACCGATATTAGATATGGTTAATCTCGTTTACAGCCCTAAGTCAGTCAGCGGTTGTCATGGACGTAACATGAACCCTTCCTTTCACTTTTTATTAATCCACTTACAAGGAAAAGATTCACTCAATTTATAAGATTGTTGAGTATATGTAGTTCGTACATGGAAAGGGAAGACATAAGACATTTAGATTCTCCACTGGATTTTAGGCCATGTTTACAAAATGATTGTGAAACTACTTTCAGTTCCAATACAACATTTAGTAGTAGATAAACCTTCTATCATTCATAATACACTAGCATCTTTTGAAGCCTATAATAAAACATTGAGAAAACAAGGGGCATTCTAGAAGAGCAAGAAAGACTTAATCCGAGCCAACCCAAGCAGATGGCAAGACTTTGTTAATAAAAATAGAAAAACATGAACCCGACGTGACGGGCCAACAACTCAGTGCTTGCCACAAATCCACAATTATATGCCAAATATTTGCAATCCGCCTGCAAGCTTTGTTATTCATATTGTTACTATATAAAGTGGAAAAATTATGATAAAAAAAAACAATCTAAATGATATGAAAAGAATGTATACAGTAATATAGATAGAGCAAGCAGCAACTCTTGCAATACCCGCCTTTGGACATGACTACCAATGCAAAGAACTTCCATCAGTAGCGCTGGATATAGAACTAATATAGTAGTTGTTTCCCATTGTTTCATTATCCAATAATCCTGTTAATAAAGCATCATTAGTTTTATGTATAAAACAGCATACAACAACTGAAAAAAAAGGAGAGAAAACATGAGGATCCTAAAAGGAAGACAACCGGTTGGCTTAAAATATAAGCTTATGATGGAAGACTGCTGAAAACTCATAAACGTGCTAATTGACCACATACAGTTCCTGCATCCATTATCAGCGCCCAAAGATTGACAGTTGAAGCCACACAAGCAACTGATATACAAACGATCTTCGTTGCGTTTATCGACATGTTGGCCAAGCCTGGAGTCTACAACATTGTAGTGATACCTATCATTCATGACAACATTAGTTATTAGTACCACTTGGAGTAAGCTCTTGAAGTCAATGCATGTAATACGCCATAAGGTATGTCTATGTATATTGGCTCAATAGATATTTAACTTTCTTTACCATTTCAGTCAACTCACATCTAACGTAATTACGGGTTAAAAGCAAAGCAGATAAATGCAATTAGAAAGGAATTCAATGCAATTAAACGAGAAAAAGTTAACATGCGAACATTACTTTCAAAATACACCTAATTGAAGAACACCAGTAGTAATTAGAGACAACATCCAATATTTTAACTTAGATTAATATGGAGTTGAAATGGTTGCAAGTGAAAACCCATAAGAGGAAACATCCGCACAACATCCCATCTATTTGCATTTGAAAATCCCATTTCAGATTAGATAAACTTTTAGTTGAAAGATCGGAACTTTAATAAACATAGAACAAAAAAAAACAGATAGTTACACAAACCATTCCAAATTACACAAACGATTGGTGACAACCTCAAAAGTCAAAACTGACCAAGTGTTAATTCCAAACTTTAATTCAAAAACCCTAAATCAAAACTGATAAAATATAATTGGAGAATTTTATTGATGAATTGAATATCAATATAAAATTGTGTTTTATAGACATATTAAACCTAAACCTTGGAACATAACTAATACATGTGCCCAGACTCGTGTCTTAATGCCACTTGTCCAATACTCTAATACCCTAATTTTAAAATTCTGTGAGTTGCAAAAATAATAACAATAATAAAGAAAAAATATTCCATCCGTTCCCTTTTAGTTGTATGGCTAGCATTTTACTTTTTTATAGATTAAAGACATAAAAAAGTAGTCAAAAAGTACATTGAAAATGTAGAATGATAATTAATTAAAACTATATTATTAGTTGGTTGATAATTTAATAAGAAAAACGGACAAAAGTACATATGTATATTATAATTTTATCTTTGAAAAGAAAGAAAGTAATTTGAAAGCAAAAGATTGGCGCAGAAAACCAGTATTAAGAAATGGAAGGAGTATAAATATCTTTCTACTTAACTTTGCCGAATTGACTCACAGAGTGCAGACCTCTGAACATTAAAAGAAACATTACTTCGGTGCGCCCGTACCAAACGCCGGTTTAACTCTCCATTTGAATGGGTTGTTTTTTGTCGTTCGGAGGACACCGATCATGCGATGTGAAGTGGTAAGTGAAGGGGTGCACCCGTAACTACCCACTTCGTATGCGTATGAAAGTGCGCTTGAAAATGCGTCACTCCTTTACCACGTACCCACCAGCAACCACGATCGCAAGCAGCGTCAATGATTAAATCTTGCCGGGTAGCTAATAATAACTCCCTTAGCGAAACAGCCTTTCGGATCACTGATGCTAATGCCCACTTTCATGACCCATAACAAAGGTCATTTGTCTTGATGTTCGCTCGTCCAACCAATAACATAAATCAACTAAAAACATAATTAAATATCTTCAACTTCGAATAAGCAAAGCCAAGATTCATCAGCGTCAATTTCATATGCACATACTCTAATTATTATTATTTTCCAGCAATTTGCTTTCCGGGGTTTCTTTAAAAACAATAAAATTATATGAGTCACAAATGTTCAGCCAAGAGAAATTGGCTACAACTCCTTTTCTTTCACCTTCTGGTTGAGATAGCAGGCGACTGCTGTTTTTTCTTATTATTATTTGGTAGAAAGGAAACAAAAGAATATGGATCAGTGGAAATATAGAGGAAAAGAAAATGAATCGACGTAGTGGCTTTGTTATGGTTTAAGCCACCCACATGAGAAAATAATATTTTAACATCAAGATTTTAAGCAACTATTAGGATAAAATATAAAAGGAAAATTTTATTGATGGATGCAGGCCTATGATAATCTCCAAGATAAGCCCAATGGGTATGATCGATACTTGAGCCAGGACTCGTGTAATGCACTCGTCCAGCAATCTAACTAAAACCTCCAAGCTAATTTTACTTAAATACTTACTGGCAAAATAAAAAAGTCAATAAGCTTTGGATTCATTCGAAAGAAGAATGATAGGTTGAGTTCAGGGTGGGAAGAATGCTGGGTATGTTGTCTAGAGAATGAAAGGGAAAAAATATATAGAAAAAACAAATTGGAAAAACTGAAGTAATTATTTTTAAGTAAAAATTATAGTTGCACGAAGTACAACTCTAGAAGCAAGGAACAAGGTATCTTAAGCACGTGTGATTGGATGTGAATCTTTACGACATGCATGATTTACACGTTCATTTTAATTTTGCTAGTGTAACAGGCCGGCAGAGGCCGGATCAAAATCTATTTTTGGGCCACACGACTTGATCACTTAATTTAGAAATATTATTTTGCTATACGGACTTAAGATAATAAAGAAGGAGAATTAAATTTTAGGTTTTATGTATCACATATAACAAGTAAATTTATTCGGAAGAAATAGTTACTATGCATTGAATTGAATATTATCTTGGATCAATAATTTAAACGTATAAATTTTAAAATTGAATTTTGAGTTGTCCATCATCACTAACATTATTCAATGTCTTTAGAAAATGAAGTTTGAGTTTTTATCGAAGGCTTTCTGAAGCCTGACCATACATAAAGAAAAATTAGTCTTCCCTTTCATACTAGAACAAGCCATAAATCCACGGTGGTCTTTCACGCTCAAGAACATCGAATAGGAACCCCGCTACAGCCTTTCACGCTCTAGAAAATTGAATAGAAATTTCATTTGTATTTACATGAAACTTCGTAGGGCCAAAATCCTCCGTGTAGCAGACATAGTCGATGTTCTGCTTAAATAAGCGTTTTGCTTCCATGTATAAATGCAGGCGATGTCTTTATGTCGCCCCGTTACTTTGAAGAGTCATCATCTGCGTCGATTGTGCTTCAAGACTCGATTAAAGGCTTTGGATTGGCAATTTTTCTTCATTGAATCTTTGTCATGTAGCAACTCCATGGCACTAGCTCTACTTGTTGGGTTTAGAGACAATAACTTCTTGACGAGATTGATTTCATGAGGAGAACAACCTGGAAGTGATGCGTCTAAAGTCTAACCCAATATGATTGTTTATTTTTCCAAAGGAGATCAACTTGAGATGAGGAAGTTTGGAAAAATCGGTAAACTCCTTGAGTCGAGTTACTTTATTGAAAATTGTGCTTAGGCGATCCATATCGATGTTGAAGAAAGACGTTCTAGGGTAAGCAACTAAGAAAAAATACATCTAATGACCACTGACTACTGCACCGACTCAAGTATTTCGTCGAATATCTTGTCTGAGGATACGTATAATCCACATTTATTAGGACCGTACTTTTGTTCTACCATAAATCCATAGCTATTGCTGTGATAGACAAATCATGCGTGAATATAAGCAATCAAAATAATTGAGACGAACAAATTTGTTGCTTGTGTCCATTAGGACTTCATTTTCATACTAATGAACTAAGCGGCTCGCCAGAACAATCTTGTTCGAAGAAAGCGTCTGTTGCATAATTATCCCCTCGAGATTAGAGCGGTATCTCTGATTACACACAAAAAAAATGGTAGTTGATTAATGGACAATTTTAAAAATCACAAAAATAGCAAAGCTGCATTGAGCTTTGTAGGAATCATGTTAAATTAAGCATTTTTAGAACACAATGGCATTTGGCCCGGCCGGTCCAATTTGGGAGAGATCAGGAAGTACAAGAAGCATTAGATTACATATCTTCTTTCCAAAATAGTACATGTCGTTTCTTGCACAAATACCCTTGTGCCCCGATAATATTGACTACCCAAGAATCAGAATACTGCATCTAGTCACTCTGTAGTCTCATCAATTAAGCTTGCTAAATCATGAATTAATTACCAGAACTATAATAATTAACTAAGTACAACAGTAAGCATCAAACAAAATCAATACGATGATTACGATACATTCCGAGGAATGACATAAATATCAATCAACTATAAGAACAAATTATTAAATTAATATCAGCTACTCTTTAAATATGTTTCTTTCGATTCACGTAATGCGTTTATTGGAATTATAATAATGAAGCGGCAACAACCAAAATCAATATAGAAAATACCTTAATAATAAAAGTCAACATCCAAGTTGAATTGAAATATAGAACCTACTTATAACTTGTCCGAGCTCAAATTAGCATAAAAAATACAATCTCAATATCATAAAATATCAATATTTTTCATTCAGTTACATTGGTTAGAGAATAAGAATTTCTTTACAAATTAAACAAAACTTTGTAGCATTTAAAGAAATAAGATTGTGGAGTAAGAGTGAAGCTTTTTCTAACCTTAACTAAGGCAAATATACGGTCCATACAAACAGAAATAGTAACATTAAACTTTGAAGAGCTTGCTTATGGTTGAACCCTTATAATTTCTCAAGTAATTGTTGAAGATTTGGTTTTGGGTTTAATATGTTTATCACTCTTTTCATTATAATTTATAGTGTTTGGTTTTGAGACATTTGAGGAATAGCTGAGGACACAATATACAATATTATTAATTTTCAGATGTTTTCCCAATCTTACAGAAACCTTAACAGTACATATATATTAATTTTGTTTCATTTTGGAAGAAAGCATTACCGTTTCGCTCAAATCCGAGCTCAACAGTTAGCTTACTTTGAAAAATTCATCTCAACCGTCCACCACAAATACATCAATTAATGTTTAACCATTCTTGAAGCATATTCACACAGTACAAGTCAGACTTTCTATCAAAGAAGAGAACATTATATAGTAATCGGCACCAAATGTTAAAGGAAGCGTGAAATGACTATTTTTAGTCACAAATTTGTAAGTGTAAGTATTTGAGAGTTTTATGTAGAAATACAATAATTATTTTAATAGATTTTGACACTGTTTCAGTGTGTCTTTAGTCCCACTCGCATTTTGCCCATGAATTCCTGGATCATGAGCATTTACCCATGGTCGTAAACATTTCAAAGCGCAAGGTACAAATCTTTTCTGCTCTGTCGGACGACCATGGCTTCTTTTAGAGTTGAGCATACCATTCTTTTAGTTATAGTTAATACTATTGGTGTGATTTACACTCAATTTTCGTTTTTAGCCACTACTATTGATATTGATGTAGACTTGAGCAGTATACTTGTTCCCTCCATAATAGAGTGTACATATATAATAGTCATTTGGAGGGGAATATCGGTTTCACTTAGAACACTTAATGGGTGAAGAGATTTTCATCATGTGTTATTTCTGAATCGTCGTTAGTAATTTAGTCTCTTCATAGTGGGCATGTTGGTGATATAAGTAAATTGTGCTTCAAGAAGATCAAAAGAATGTTAGTAAAACCCATTTAATAATAGGATTGAGGTTAATTCAGAAGATAGTGACGGTAAAGTCCGGAAATTGCGGCAAGTGTCTTGGTCCAGGACCCAGCTGGGATGCTTACATAAATAGTCTTTCATTTTCACCGTTTGGAGGTGTCTTCGATTCAGCAAAACTTTATACGAGATAAATGCGACTTATCATTAGGTAGCTCGATCGACTTGATCGTGGTCTAGGTGTTGGGTTTTGAGTTAAAATAACAATTATCTAAATCGAATTCCGGGATCTCTACGAAGTTTATAAAAACAATAACATACAAGTGTGTCTTTTAATACGAGGATTTCTGTGGAATAGATCTAGGGAAGTACGAGCAATCCCAGCGTGGGTGTCTCCAGAATAGTCCACGCTGACAAATTATGAGCAGAGCCTCCCTTTAGAACTCTTTTTTAAAGGGTGAACTAAGGAAGAGCGGGAAGAAAAATCAAGCGTGATTGTACCACCAGCCGACGAGGAAGAGTTTTGCCTTGCCCTACTCTCTCGAAAGATGAGAAGTAAAAAAACAAAATGAATAAAAACTGATAAAACATTACTTCAGGCCTCTTATATAGGATTTTAAGCTCCAAAATTTAGGCACGAAAGTGATGTGGGACAAAAGCTATTCCCACTTTCATCCGTACCTAGTCGACTTTAGGGTGATTTTCCAACAATTAGATTTCTCCCCGACATTTCTATATAGTTCAGCAGCAAGCCAGGATGTTATAATTGCGTTATGGGCATTGATTTCGTTGTATGTGTGTGACCTGCTTGGGCTCGGTGTGATAGCTATATTTTAAATTATGTTAACCGAACATCATATTAATATATAGATTATGACGGACTCAGTAAGCCATCGCCATCCATGTTCGATCGAGGTTACCTAATATGTCGATTATCTAACAATCGAACATATATACGAACTTATAACTTTAAATATATGTCGATTTATACAACTAAAATCTGAACTGTTCCGCGGACCTTATTGTGAGATCTACTATCTTATATTTCCAACGCTAAGTACCACAGTGTCCTCGAGTCCTCGACATAAGCGTAATGACGTACTAATTCTAGACAGGGGTTGAAATGCAAAGATCAAACGCCGGACCCCAGGCGGGCGGGGACTAATTACACGGTGGGTAGGCTAAAAGAAAAAGTATATATTTAAATCGAGGTAATAACATAGATTTACATAGTTTTAATGAAATATGTGAAATCAATATATCATTTTCAAAACTCTTTGCTCGAACCTCACAGGCAGTGGGGTTCATTAAAGAACCGGCGAGCTGCCCCGAGGCTCACTCGACCATCTCGTAAGGATAAATATGTCCTAGCGAGATCCAATCCGAGAAGGCCTGGAATCACTTGAAGTAATCTTAGAAGAAATTGATCAGAAAAGCAAATACTTCACCATATTGTTGGATTCTTTTTATCGTATGTAAAGTTCTAGTGCTGGATCTGAATCGAGGATAATGCGGATATACAAAAATAACAAATAGCAATTAATAGAGTGTACTGTAGAGTATTTTAATGGCGTGATTGGACAGAGCTAAATACGCTTAAGCAGGGGTGTCTCGAATTATCCACACCAACAAATGATGCGAACTCTTCCGTGGTTTTTCTGCCCAGAGCGATTTAAAGTGAAGCAAGCAAAGATTGGAAAGAAAAAATATTTCCCTAACTTCCTTGAGATGTTGGTTCGGCTATTTGGAGGAAGCGAGGAAAGAAAATTGTTTTCCACTGGAAATCAAATTGTAGAAACAGTGTATTATTAGATAAACTACTTCATATAATAATTGGGGAGAGTTTTAAGGAGAATAAATCTGCCGAATAAAACTCTATCATAAATCATCTAACAATAACCGCCCGCCCGCTTATCCCGTGAGTCGATTTTTTCGTTAAAGTCTTTCTTCGTGTTTCACTTTAAAAACCGGGAAATTTATAATATAATATTATTAAGTTGAGTTTTTGCTGTTTGTGTGTGACCTCTTAGACAGATCGACAAGAGAGAAATATATTAAACAATGATAGCGGTATTGTTTTAATATATGGATTCTGACGGACCACTAGTAACCACGTCGTAACCCACAATATCGTGCGGTGAATCCTAAATATTTATTATTCGACAATTGTATATGAAACAGACTTATATATTTGAGATTAAATCAGTTGTACAATCAAATTGTTCGAAGCCCAGGCATTTTATGAGATCTATTATCTCATGGTTCAGCTCCCGAGCTTTACCACTTGGATATAGTATTAATGATTCCTTCGATCTAGCGATTTCGGCATTGAAACTATGCTAAATGTGTCACCAAACTCTTGCACCGTAGTTATCTTGGTAATAGACAAGTTGTATGATATAGATTCATGCTTGGTATTGCCTAAATCGCCCCTTATACTCGAAAGATCATAAATCTACCGAAATATCGGGTTCTCACGAATCTATTTTACTAGGTCTTTCATCGTACTCTTGTGGTATACCCAACTTGATACCGTTATAATCCTCTTTGTTACATAGGGCGTTTGGCCAGTCGAAATCTTTTATTCAATACCTAAGAAATCGTATTCTTTCGGGTCTAATTGTAATTGGCAGCAAGCTGCAATCTTCTTGGGACACGGATATTATGTCTTCGAGGATTCTCATAGAGGCCATGGTCGGTACTACAGTTGTGAAAGCAGTTCAGCTCGTAAACCCGTAGCGATTAATTAAAATTATCCATCTTCCTTTGATCCAAGAAAATGATCGGCCTAATCGAAGCATACTAGTCGTTTGGTGTTTAGATTCCGGTCCAATTAACACCCCCTAACTAGGGACAGCGATCTCATTATTTTTCTCGGCTTGTTAGGGGTTTTCTTGTTTGGATCTGGAAACATCTAAAGACCTGCTCCCATAAAAACATAGATTGCAAAGAAATCGAAGATTCATTACTTATAGTAGCGAAGTGTATATTTTTACATATAATCGTCATCGTCCAAAACAATGATGTGGTTTGAATATGAAGCTCAAATTCAAAATATTGTCACATGTGGGATATTTTATGACATTTTAAGCGAAGTACTAGCTCATTAAATCTAGCGCCACTTAAGCATTAGGAAAAATGCGATACTTCTTCTTATAAATTGCTTATACGGCACAATAGTTGATTAGCGGGTAATATCTAGTTAGCGTTGTTCTTTGTTCTACTCAAATTATGTACATATGTACTTCTTTATTCAACAATTGAGTGATGTCATTCTGCGAGTACATACTCGGATCAATAATGAGATCTTGATTCTCTAGCTTGAGTAAGCTACTAGAGATATCAAACTAGGCAACCTTTCAAGATCACTCATTAGAGTTATAATCCGACTTGCTTCTTATTCACAACTTCTCAGGTTGTAAGCGTCTTTAAGCCATGTTGCGTAGTCATTTGTTGTGTTATCCTTGTTACTTTAACAAGATGTTCCTGTTGAACAGTTATCGGTTACTTGATCTAAGCGAGATCGGCGATCGTCTTTGTCAATTCCAATATGGCCCGATACAAAATACAATCCCACTTTCATTTCATTGATCTTCTTTTAAGGTAATCATCTTGGATCCCGATTAAATGTATTTTTCAGTATAAGCATAGCTTTCGACTTATTGGCAGGTTCATTTAGTTGGATCTCTTATGAATTCGGAAAGATTCGAGCCATTCATTGATATAACATAGAGAAACTCATACACAATCTAATTTTGTGTGATTTGTGTTATCTATATATCATTAGTATGTCTTTACTAATATGCTAGGTAGCTCATTTGATATGCTTGTCTATACAAGAATACTAGTTTTCTGTGTAATGAATTCAAACTATTTGAGCTGTTTATTAACATGTATAATATCGACTATTGTAGATACGGATGATCAAAAATATTTGATTAATAAAATTTTTCCAATACAAGAATCACACATTGAGTTGGATAAAATTCTGTTTATCGATTAGAATCTTGTAAAATGGACATTTTTCATTCGATTAATCATTTGTGTTGTTGTATGATAGTTATTTATTTCTTGATAAACTAGTTATCTTGGAATAAATAAATTGTCTCCAAATATGTATTTGGAATATTTAAACTATCTCATAATCTGAATCTAAATGCATCATCATTTATTGTCCATTGGTTATATCCTTAAGAGCTGTCATCTTTATTAAGTTACCATTATCGTAAAACAAGTTAAACTCGAGTAGCTATAATTTGTCAACTATTTGACTTTGGTAAAGAGTTTATAAGATTTTGAATTTGACTATTATGGAACAATTCATATCAGCGTCTTTATGTGATATTCACAAGATATTGATCAGTTGAGTATACATTTGTTTAGTGTGTAAGCTATCTTTAAAAAGTGAATATGTGTTCCAAGTTTATTAGATGAAAGCTAGTTCGTCTAGTAACATACTTCTTTTAGCAGGTTTAAAGAATATTAAGTATTTATTTCCAGCTAACTTCTACATCGTTGAACTATTCAAATGTTCTTTAAATATTTCAAAAATCTGATGAAGTAAATATATACATACATTTTACTAGGATTATTGTCTTGCTTGATAAAGTGAGAGTGTTTATTATTTATTGATCTTACTGAAATCTCGATTTATGACTTTTAATCAATCTGGCACTTCGAGCATTTAATTTTAGGTTAATGGATAATTATCCGATTATGAATTTCAAGTGTTATTCACGTTAATCATATTATTCAAAATATGTAGTTCAGCGATTCATCCCATATAATCTTTCATTTATACTTATAACTACTTTTATAATTCATATAGCTTTAGGAGATTAGATTTCTACTTTTATAATTCATATAGCTTTTAGAGATTAGATTTCAAGTCATCTTTACTTGGTCGTATGAGCATAAATACTATGATATTTATGTTGAACAATAACATTATGGAAATTTGTATCGTTTGTAATTTTCATGTAAAGATTAATAATCAACTAACTTGAATTAATCTTAAAAGCATAAAAATCATCTATGTTCAAAACATAAGCAAAAGCAGCATTACTGATCAAAGAAGGAAGCTAACTAGACAATATGTTCAAAATATTAGTCTAAGCTAAATGATAAAATTAGGTCTTCCTGGTCGGATGCTTAATGCGTTCCTATATCTAGGATCCAACTTGTCTACAGCGATCTTATTGATACGATGCGTCCAGCGCATTTTAAAAATGTCGGGTACTACGATTCGGTATCAACAATCATTGATGTATCGAGAGAAAGTGAGGAAATATCATAAGTCATAACATGGCGGTGTGCCTCGAGCTGATCTGTGATCGAATCGCGTCTCTTTGCCGGATAGAAAGGTTATCTCGATGACCAAATTGGTTCGACCGACATACTTGTTATTAAATGCTCCCTTAACTTCCACTTTGTTCATTTCCTTGCGGTTTGTAACCAAATCCGCATCGTGGGCCTTCAGGAACTTCTAAATCCAGAAGATCGTCACAGCTAATGAAGCCAAAGTTTTATTCGTTTCTTATCCATTGTACCCAATAATGAAAATTGGATACTTGTAGGGTTAAGTATTTTCATTGATGGTATTTAAGCTTAATTCGGAGAGAGATTAAGATTCCGATGCGAATAAGTCAATCAATCTCGATTATCTCCGAAACATGATTCTCTCGACGCCCGTATTTGTCGGGGTGTAATGCGACATTTTTGCTCACAATTCTTTTTCAAAATTTCATGAAAGAGTCTCAAATGAGGATAAGTTAGATTAGATGCGACATCGCCCAATTATGACAGCGAGATGATACTCCATAGTGTATAATATAAGGCACTTGACTTCTACGGTAGCGATGCGTAACTTCATCATGCTCGAGATTCTCTCGACAAGATTTGAATCCTTTGGAATTATCTAGGCTGCATCCGTGTTACATATTCAATGTGATCGTACCACGATCACCATTCTCAAACGTTTTGACAATTCAATGATCTACGGTCATTTGCTTATATCGTTTTTGGAGTCGGTCGAGAAATTAAGCGATATTGGAAAAGCTCGTAACTAACTACAACAAAAATACATAAAATAGAACAGCACAATTATATGTCATAAATAATATTCTATAATCAAATAATGGAATAATCATTACTAGTTTTTACAATCTCACTAAACATACAAAGTATACCAAGAAGTCACATAGCAATAAGTTGGGCCGACGACAACATCAGCGCTGATTTAAACTATCAAACAAGTGTACATTCACATAATTACTGCTCGCCTTTCTTGGCATTACTAAAAAGTTCAACTTAGACTATATTAATGTCTACATGTGACGGACCCGTGCATTGGCTCCACCATAAAGCGAGACCAAATATCTTTGAGCGTAAATTGAGAATGAATAGTGTAAGTTGGAGTTCGAACAAAATAACCCAAAGCATTCCATCGAGATAACATCCCCGGTGCTGACCGATACGCCATACTAACGAATTGATGCACACAAGTGACCCTATCCGACTTTACATTTTGTATGACATTAACTTCTTATTTGTTAGGTGGGATTTGTTATATTTTATTAACTCTTACGATCATGTCAAGCATATCAATCAAACAAAGCTAAAAGTACTTTTCGTAAATCATAAGAAAAATATAACACATTGTTAGAAATCATGATATAATTATTAGTAGAAAATATTTCATAAACTGAAGTAGTTCAAAACTACATTTAGTTTCATAAACAACTTTCTTATTGGCATATCCACTTAGGTGGATCAATATCTTATAATTAATTATAACTAATTATGATTAATTATTCAAGTGTTTATGTATTTCTATAAATACAATAACAATACACCTTAAGAATAATAATTATAGGCATATTATCTATATCACAAAATCCATGACATTCATCAAATATAACATATTATATCATGCATGATAAATAATTAATATTACATTTAACATACATAGCATGGATGAAGCGTGATGAACTAGCGTTGCGTAATAGAGAATATTCATCAAAATGAAATACTTTATTTAATTCATCAAATTAAATTAACTATTTAATTTGTCTAAGTGTAAAGTCACTAGTAATCTAATTCTAGTGTTTTTTTAATATTTCATGTTAATAAGGTGTTGTTAATATCTAATATTAACAAGCGTCAAATTAATATCTTATATTAAAATTTATCATTAATATCTAAATAATAATGCGTTAAATTAATAATAATATTAAATAACGGTATTTTCCAAAAATAATATTTCATATAATGATTAATTCTAAGTGTGTTATAATTTGAAACTACAGTATCTAATAATCATAGATAAAATTTGATTCAATCAATTTTTTGAAATCTAATAATAAACCTAATAAAGAGTAAATTTAATTAATCAATATTACATTGCTTTAGTGACTAGCAAAACAACTATTTAATCTAATCTTAATGAACTAATTTTAATGTGGTTAAAATAAATTTATCATAATAATTTTTATCAAATTAAATTAATCAAATTCAATTGATCTCAATAAATCGATTAGCGAAATTAAGTGATGAATTTGGATGGGAATCAAAACAAAATGACCCGTTAAGCAGTAATAAAGCGGGCCATCAGGCAGGAGGCCTTGGCCCATTTCGTGTGGCGCCAAATCAAGCGTTGGACGGGGCCCCAGCATTGGCGTACATTCAAAAGGATTCAAGCGTCTTAACCGCCCGATCGAGCTTCTATCGGCCCGGCGTGGCAGTGGCTATGGCGCCCGTGTGGCGCGCCGCGTCGTAGTAAACGTGATAGTTGGTCGTGGTGCCACGTGGTGGAGTCGGTCGAATCGGAACCGGATCGAGTGTCGGGAATTAAGTATAGAGATTGAGCAAGGGTTGGGACTGAGTCTGAGTTGGAGTCGGCGAGTTGACTCGTTTGACCCGGTCGGAAGTGATTGACTTCAGTCGAGATGCGTCGTCTCGTCGACTATGTCCTTTGGTGACGTGGCGTCGCGACCTTTAATTTTTATGACTTACATGCGATTGACCTGAGAGTCGATGATTTTTTACTCATTTCAATTAATAAACTCATATAAAAATTAATTCAAAAAATTCCAAAAAAATTCTCAAAAATCAGAAATATTATTTGAAAATTTTCAACATTAATAAATTTTGAAAATAATTAACAATTAATTATATTTAATTTATCTAATCATATAATTCATCAATTAAGAATTAAAACACCATTAATTACAAATTAAACATGCAAATCAGTCCCGTAATTCAACAAAACATATTTTACAGATTATTTACATAATTGCAATCACGTAACGATACTCGAAGGCCTTGTTGGATTCTTTATGATATCTAAAAGTTCTAAACTAATCGGATCTACGAATCGAGCTCTTATGGATATACAAAACAATAAATAACGAATTACTAGAAATGCTTTCTTGAGTATTTTAATGGCAATGGGATTGAATGAGCTTAAATACCCAACAATGTATCTCCAAGAGAAAATGATCCCAGAGGCTGCTTAGGCGTTTTCTTAGAAACTGATTTAAAGTGAAGCGAAACAAGATTGGAAGAGAAAACTATTTCTCTTCCTTCGGATGGTGCTTCCAAAAGCTCTTGGAAGAGAGAGGAGGAGGAAAATTGATTTTCTAGTATATTATGTAAGCTTAAAGTGTATTATTAGATTTAAACTACTTGATATAATAATTTTTAAGGAGGAGAGTTTCAAGAATAAATCTCTCAAATAAAACTACATCCTCGTCCATCTTTAACCAACCAAAACCGCCCAGCCACTTATCCCATGGTCGATTTTTTTGTAGAATTAATATAATAGGTGTTTAAGCTACTAAAATTCGGAGGATGTTATGATCTGATATTATTAGTTAGGTTTCAACATGTAGTACTTAGGATCAAATGAGAGCAATATATAAACAATGATGTCGACTATTGCTTTAAAATATGAGTGCAGCGGATACAATGGCAATCAGTAACCGTAATGTCGTCTGGGGTGAATCTTAAATATTAATTGTTCGGCCAATTAATATATATTGAGCTATATATTTTGAATGATTAAATCGATTATGCAATCAAAGGTATTCAGCAGGCGTTTATGAGATCTATTATCTCATAATTGTTCAACACATGTAAGGCAGGCGATGCGTCGGTCCCAGCCAAGGAGGCCTCGTCGAAATCATTAGATCGTTAATGTTTGTAGATTTTTCTTATTGGGACATAATATGTAGAGGGGTGGCCGTTCCCCAAATGCAGTGTGGTTCTGGATTTGTCCAAATAGGACTTGTGTTTGGATTCTAAAGCGGCAAGAGTGGGCAAGTCCCCTCTTGAGGGACTCTCTCACTCACGATGTCTTGGCCACGCTCTTGTAGGCATTCGCCCGAAATTTACATCGGCGGGATTATACGTCACACCATGGACTTGAGGCTCTCATACCATGTTAAGTATTTATGGGGTTCGCAAAAACCTAATAGATATTTTAACAGGAATACGAGCTGGGATTCTATCAGAGATCGATCAAATGTTACTCCGTTGTGCGGCGGAGCACCACCACAAAGTAGCCATCCGTCGGACATTGATTTTTTTCCCGTCAATTTTCTCTTGAATATTGATAATTTTTTTTCTTCAAATATATATTAATATTTTTCTTTGCCGTTCCGAAAATATGTGGTTTCTTTGGTTTTGCATTAGTTTGCTGGACTTGTGCAACATTCACGAAACTTAGTCCCTGATGTCTTTTTATTCACCCCATGACATAGCATATCAATGGAAATAACGAGCAGTCATGCGTTGTGGTCTGATTTTCATTATCAATCATGCTTCCTGGTTTCTTATTTATCTCATATTTGACCCAATTAAATTTTTCATGAAACTATATTATTTTGATTTGATATTGGAGCCCTAACAGTCTACGCAACTTCTCTTATCAATTTTATTGTTATTATTATTATTCGGGATCAACGAGATGTTGGGAGTCGTTATGCAGCGAGTCTAATAGCGATTCTTGGAATCCCAGCGATATCTTTGAGGCAGGTATTATCTATGATATATTTGAATCACGATGAAATAGGCTCATATTTATTATGCAGCGTCTTTATCGCGTTGTGCAGCGGTAGCAGCGCTTATCTACTATCGTGAGATGCTAGAGATTTTTATTATGCGCAAGTTGTAGCGGTTTGGCAATCGGTGGCGGCGATGATTATCTTATTTTCAAGTTGGGCATTTCGTTGTGGATGCTCGGCTTGAAAGGAGTATTGAGATAGATCGAATATTGTAGAAAGATCGAGGAAGCTATTATTCCTACTAGGTTTAGGTTTTATTATTATTGGGCGTGATTGTTGGTCCAGTTATATTAGGTTTAGTGTTAATATTTGCCTATAAATATAGGCACCTTTATTGTAATCAACATCACAATTATGTATCAATAAAATCTATATTTATATTTTAACATTACATTTAACATACTTTTCTATTTACCTTATTTTATTATGGATTACATTTATTAATCATCATAAAATAAATTGAAAATAAAAAGAACTCGAAAACAATAAATTAAAAAATCATAAATTTTATTTTGGCTCACCTTCGAACTCTATATGTGGCTTCTTTCTTGGGGGAGGTCTGACATGACATAGGTTGGTAAGAAGACGAAGATTGGTTAAGATTGAAGATGATTAGTTGGCTTATGTCATGATTGTCATCTATTCTACTCTTAAAAAGCTTAAACTGGCCTTGAGATGAGCTGATCATTAGTTTTGGGCTGCTATTGGACCTGGATTGGGCTGCTAATTTTGCACTAACACATGGCTCACCGAATGGAGCTGAACGTTCGAACCGAACCCTGACTAATCAAGTTGGAGCTTGGATCGAAACACTTCGAATCAAACCTCGAGCCGAACTTCTCGAACCAAATAGGCCTATTCATAATAATATATTTTATGACTTTTCTTAATATAATTAAAATGTCATTAAAGATGAAAGTTTTCACATCGAAAAGTAATAGCTAGATCAAATTTGAGGGAGTATATGATCATAAAAACATGATTGACCACTTTTCAAGAAAAATGATACGTACTAATTATAAAAAAGAAAAAAGAAAAAGGATAGTACAAATTAATAAAAATACTCGTACTTTACAGGAAAAAATAAAACAAAATCGTATAGGTTGTATTGTCCGACCATCAGCACAATCAACAACTACTCAGTAAGACTACTCCAATAGGTAGTTTTTGAGTTCAAATACTATTAAATACAATCATGAATTGCTTTATTGTAGCTGATAAAAAAATTGGAGAATATATTTTTGAAAACTTTTAATTTTTCCTAAGAAAAGCGAGATTTAATGGTACCATGAGTCATTCACTTTCTATCACTTCACTTTTTATTTAAAAAAATTTGTTATTCATTTTAAAATGATAGTTTGAGGTTGAAAATATTTTTTTTTGGGGTGTAAATTTTTTTTTACCAAAATTCCTAACTTTCAATATCTATAAATGTATTAATTCAATATTGATCTCATTTCAATATCAAAATTTCTTTATCTTTTCTTCCATATTATAATTTTTTTTCTCTTTTAAACACTTTTTCTTAAGTTTTAGCCTAATTAATGGATCCTAATCAAAATTTTAATTTCCCACCTAATTTTATGTTTCATAATCAACCTCAAAATCCTAATATGCAACGTCCACAAAATTATCAAAATACCAGAATGCCAAATAATGCTCAAATGTCATATATGATGCTACAAAATTTTGTATGTCAGTACTCCTTATATACTAAGGTGAAAAGCGAAATTGCTTGAAAACAACAAGAATCATAGAAAAGATGTAGAACGTGCATCCGGGTTCTTCAAGTTGATTTTGCCATCATTCGCCAACCAAATAGAATGGGATTTGAAGACTTATCAAAATAATGCTATGGGTTGGGTAATTATTTTGCACACATATGATAAAGCGAAGTGACTTAACGACATATTATCGAAACTGGGGGAACGTAGATTTCGAACCTTCAAACTCTGCTAGCTCTAATTCATCGTTCGATTATACCACACAAGTGTTACCTCAATTTGAAGTACACATTCAAGGTAGGTCCGACTCTGACATCCATAGTAGATCTGAACTCGATGTAACCAACATATTCAATCATGTGGATCTCGTGGAGCACATTTGGCAAAAGTTTGGCACAACCCAAAATTAGATTTCAAATTGTCGTTACTTTTATGAATGTTTTAATGTATTTCGTTTAGTGTATTTCGTGTGTTTTAATAATTCATGTATGCTTCCTTTACCTTTTTTAATAAAATCATGTGTCAGTTTCCATTTTATTATTACATAACGTGTTTAAATACCAGAAATTCCTTTTACCTTTTTTATTAAAACATGTTCTATTTTTATTACATCAATATATAAACTAATTATTTAAACTATCACTACATAATTGACTTTCTGCCACAAGTGAAAAAGTATGGTTAATTGTATTTTAACCGTGACAAATTACATTAGTCACCACTTTGTCACGCCTATGGGGGATAAACAAATCAACATATACCATCGTAACGCCAATGGCAAAAGAGTTTTTGCCACGAAAACATGATTTTAAAAACACTTAATTCTTGTCATATAAATATTTTATTCACCACTCTGATACCAAAATATGAGATAATGCAGATATTATCACGCTTATTTCACCGTGATTAGTAAAATGTATTTGTTACGCTTGATTAAAAGTGTGGAAAAAATATATTTGATCACACTACTTTTAATCTCCGGTATTATTTTTCATTTGTTACATTAAAATACCGTGGAAAATAGTACGATTGCCACAATTTTTATTTGTGTGGCGATTTAGTTTTCTCCACATTTTCATTAAAGGTGAAATTTATTATTTGTTACACATAAATTATGATGAAAAATAAATATTGATGTCACATAAATTTGATGTAAGAAACTGAAGAGCCTGAGTAGTGTTGATATTATAACGAAGATAATATGCATAAACGTAACAACAATACATTTATAAAATAATCACCGTGATAGTATTCAAAGCAAATAAAATATAAACGATAAGAGCACTAAACAATAATAATGAATTAAAGTCAGTTCAAAAGTCATTATAAAAGAAAATAAACCATTTAGCAAAGCACTACTGAGCTTAAGTCAGAATAAATAAACTAGTCCTGCAATAACACGAGGAAAAAATAATTAATAAATATATTAACTTATTTTTCTAATAGATTAAGTTGTCTGCTCATCATGGAAGAAAAATAAATAGATTACAAATAGAAAAACTAATTAAGAATTAGAAGAAAAAAAAAAAGTCTATTATACCCGAGTTTCTTCAAGGCATACCGAAGTTATCATGATTCAACACGAGGTAATGCTCTGCAACAATGCCTCGAAATCTTCTGCCATTTCAGCTCGAACTCTGGCACGATAGTTTTCATCAAATTCTTTACGAACTACCTCGGATATCTTTTCAAGAAGAGAAGTTGGAATTTCAGACAACTCCAATGATCGGTGTAGCCCACCGATCGGAGTCGAGACGGAGAACCCTTAGAGCACAACCGTACACGCCCATGTTTTCGTGTCCCATGCCTTTTTGCCATCTCTTCGTGCCTGTGAAGGCTGTAATAACTCTTTGTCCATTTCTTTCCCGAATTAAACAATATCATTCTTGTAAATCATAACTATATGATAAAATTGAAACAATTCATATCAAAATAAAATGTGCTAATCAATTAAGCATAACAAAGATCATTGTTTGATTTTAGGTTTGTTAGGGGTGTTTTCATGAGATCTTCGAATACATCCATTTGTGATGTACTTCTCCACCAAGCTATCCTAGCTTACACTAAATATTTTAGTTTTGAACATAACTAAAACTAATATAAAAATAAACACATTATTACCTCATTAATGATTACATCAAAAGAGGTACGACCAGTTCTATGAGGAAATAGATTCAACTTCTGGTTCAAGTATATTCTTTCTTTAAATTTCTATATCACAATACATTGTATACCTAGTTAAGCCTTATACGATCACTATAATTTAAGAATATAATATAAGTGGCTTTATACCGCTTAAGGTTAAGAATACATCGCCAGGTAATTAATACCTCTATATCATCACGAAGCCAATATTCAACAAGTTCTTTCCACCAAGATCCATGATCGAGGGACACAATCTAAGCAAATCGGATTGTCTCTGCTTTTGTCTGGCACATCTTCTTCACCTTACATTTCCATGCCTTCCAAGCATTACCAAAATCTTTCAAGACATAGTAGTTCGCTTCCATAGGAAGATTGGTATTTTCCTGAAATAGAATATGTAAAATTTAGTTTCAATATAGACACATACAAGGTAAGACAACCTATTACAACAGTAGTTTATTTTATTCATCTCTAAAAAATCATCAAATAGATATTTCCAACCTGAATTTTTGTCCATAAAATGTCAAGTTTTGGCACGTTAGGCATGAGGATATTTTAGAGGAAATCGAGAAAGTATTTCGCCATTATCCCAACACATTTGTGTCACTGCAAAGACTATCTTTTCCAAATACAACTTTGTTTGTGTGATTCCATTCAACTTCTGCTTCCCTGTATTCCATTGCTTATGAATTTTGGTTGCTCGTCCTGCCGAGTACTAGTAGTCTTTTTTAAGCATCCCTATTATTATAGCTTAAAAACAAAACATTTATGAAATTAACATAATTTTGTAACTAGACTAGTCTAAATGATCTAGCTAATCAGACTATCGTTGTTCGATCGTCCAAATGAGTACAGTTTAGCTAATTGTACAAATTTTCTAATAAAATCTAAGTTTACTATTCACATTTAAAGTAGTCCCTCCATTTAAAATTGGACATCTTTTCCAATGTATTAGTTTCTACAAATTAAAGTATCAGATTCTAATGTGAGATTAATTCGATCAAAAGAAGAATAATAAATAATTAAATCGAACATAAAATATAATAATAATCCACATCCATTGAAATCTTTAACCTTACCTAAAATATAATAATAATAATTAAATCTCTTATTAGTGGTGTATTAAACTATTAATCATATTTTGTTGTGGAAATACTCAACACAACAAAAACAAGTGAAAGTGAAAGATTTCTGAAAGTTGTAGTTGAGCAATACTCTACACAACAAAAACAAAGTGAAAGCGAAAGATTTCTGAAAGCGTAATTTACAATGTCCACTTGAACGTATGAACATTAGAATGTTAATTTTATGAAAAAATTATCTTTAAATTTACCTATATCGCTCCCCATTTCCTCGCCTCCTGCACAAGCTGCCCTCACGCATAAGGTCGAGGGGTCATGGGCGGTTCTGCTTCATAATCATCTCTACCAAATCATGCTGAGCGACGAGGAACATCACGTAAGATAAAGCGATATTTCTAAATTTCCTTCTACCACCCATTTAAAGAAAAAAGTTTGAGTAAATATCGGGCAAAAAAAAGACGCAGGAATGATATACACTAATATTGTAATACGTTTCATCTGCAACTAGTTTGTGTTCCATGATTTATGGGACATGGTTGATAGTGGTGGGAAATAAAATATATTTGGAGGGAAATAAACTTTTGGTACATAAAAGGAGATAAAGATTAATTTGTTACTTAAAGTTAGGCAACAATTACGTGAACTGCTAGGGCACCTGTTGAATCGTAATGAAGTTAGTAATACTAATGTGTTTCAATCTATCTTTCAATCTAATATATTACCTTATATAATATACTCGATAACTAAAAAGACTCCTAATAAAGTATAAACTCCATTTGATTTCTTAATCGCATATGTATATATACTATTTAGGTGTTTAAACCAATACTTATATTTTATATGCAATATTTAAGAGTTATGTTAGTTAAATTCTAATAGAATTTAAGATTAATCTATATAATAGAGGTGTATAATGGATAAATGCTGGATTCACCAAGATCATATTGCCGGTAAACCAGACATTGTTAAAGGCCTCGAGGAAATTTTCCACTGCATATTCAGAGACTCATCAAACTCGGGACATTTTCTCTGCCCAGGCAGCCGTCAAACCACGAAGTTTTACTCGATATCAGGGAAAGAGCATTGTTCGCGACACGGCTTCATGTCCTCGTATACAAATTGGATATATCACGGAGAACCATATGCAACAAGAAACGATTCTCAAATGGAGGAGACAATAGAAGATAACGATAAACTCATCTACGGACTCGTCCAAGAGACGAGCATTGTAAGCGATTTTGGTGCACGATGGAATAGGAATTACAGGAACAGATTCTAGTATGAAAAATATGGAAGGAGATGAAATCGATGATGACGCTGCCCAATTACTTCAAATGTTAGAAGATGCACTGCATTTTCGACCAAGCGCCAAAGTACACCAAATTATCAATGTAGTCTGCTTCGCTTCCAGCTTGAAGGTTATATATGGAATGTCAAATGAATCATTTAATGGATGGCTAGAATTTTTAAGAGATCTTTTTCCAGAAGCCAAGTTTCCAGAATCATATTATGAGGCCAATAAGATAACTAGCAACTTGGGATTCACTTGCAAATCATGGGATGTGTGTCCAAAGGACTGCATGTTGTTTAAAGATGAAGATGAAAAACTTGATAAATGTGAAATATGTAATACTTCACGATACCTGGAAAAGGGTAAAAAATCTTACCAAGAGGATTTAGGTATTTCCGCTACGCCCACGTCAAGAAAGTTGTATTTGTGTTCGCAGAGTCTTCTTTCAATAAGCTGCATATCGGGGCGTCGAACTCGACGACGGTAGACAAGGTATCCTACCGGATTACATGCTTGGAAGGACTTTGACAAAAGACATCCACATTTTTCTTCTGATGCTCGAAATGTGAGAATTGGTTTAGCCACTGATGGATTCAATCCATTCCATAATATGTCACTTGCTCACAGTACTTGGCCTGTAGTACTTATTCCATATAATCTACCTCCTTGGTTGTGTATGAAACAGTCATTCTTCATATTATCAACAATTGTTGATGGTCCCCGTTCACCTGGTGATCGGATTGATGTTTACCTACAACCATTGATTGAGGAATTAAAATTATTATGGGTTGATGGGGTGCAAACTTATGATTCAGATAATAAAGAAATGTTTACATTAAGGGCAGCCATATTGTGGACTATCAGTGACTTTCCAGGATACGGAATGTTGTCTGGATATAACGTTTATGGTCCTAAAAGTGCCCGCGTTGTGGTATATTTACACGGTCATTCAAATTATCAAGCAATAGGAAGAATTGCTTCGGTTGTCATCGTGTATTCTTAGATATGAATCACCGTTTCCGCAAGGATAAAAAGTCTTTTTATAATAATGATATAGAATTGGGAAAACCACAATCACTACCAAAGATGACGGATCAGCTAGAAGGTATTCTTACTCTATACAAGAAAGAAGATTTGTTTGCAGAAAAACAACATAATTTTTTTAATAAGCAGGCATAAAGCCAAGGGAAGAAGAAAAGTATCTTTAATGAAGCGTCGATTGAGACCAATGATTCAACATATCTTGATATGATGCATATTGTAAAGAACTTTTCGATAATATATTATGGACAATATTGGGTTGTCCCATGAGATCAAAAGATAATATGGGATTTGCCTGGCCGAGATTTGTAGACGCAAATATCCGAAAGCCATTACATCCAATATCATTGCCTTCTGGAAGGTGGTCATTACCTCCTGCATCATATACAATGTCAAGTGTTGATAAAGATTACTTTTGTAGAATGTTGAAAAAAGTTAGGCCTCCAGATGGTTATTCAAGTAATATATCTATAAAAGCCGTGGCGACGGAGGAAGCGACACTTAAGTGGATCGACAAGTCATTTAATTATCATGTATTATTGCGCTTCGCTTCCCAGAATAAGCGAGAAGATCTTTGCCCAAAAATGTGGTAGATGTATTGATAGAAGTGGCTAATCTTTTCACAACTCGCTCTGATCATTGAAGAAGTCGTGATTCGAACAAATGGTCGTATTCCTCTAACTCTTTGCCACCTAGAGAGAATTTTTCCTCCGGCATTCTTTGATGTAATGGAGCATTTGCCTATTCATTTGGCTAGTGATGCTCTAGCTGTCAGGTATCATTTAGATCTATGTACAATCGGTAGTACACCAAAATCACATTAATATTCACATTCTTCAATAATATTTTTATGAGATGTTTCATGTACTGAAAGTCATTTGTTTATACAAATTTAGAGTTCTTGATGAGACTTTTTGTTAGTTGTGACTAGTTTCTCTTGCAATCATTACTCTTGAGACATTAGTGGGGATAGGATTTACATAAGAGAACGCTAAAGGGCTAATAGACACGTAAACATTCACCCTAACCCGTCAGCGAGCTTAATTTAGTAATTCCACTAATCGCTTTTAAATTTCACAATGTACGGGTATAATTATTATCTCAATTTATAAAATGTCTGCTATGTTTTAATTTTTTTTGATGTTGACAGGTATTTATATACTCTCAAACAGTACGTAAGAAATCAAGCCCGCCCAGAAGGCTCAATTGTTTCAGGATATCTAATAGAAGAATGCATGCACTTCTGTGAAAGGTATTTGAAATATGTGGATACCAAATTAAATCGTGAGCCTCGCAACGATGACGGTGAAAGTACCATCGTAGCCCATCAAGCAATGTACTCAAGCAATGACAGTATATGGAATCAAGCACACAAATGGGTACTTGATAATTACGAATCACTTGAACAATACAAAAAGTAAGATCAAATATAATATTTTATGTTTCCTTTGATTCCTAAGTACACTTCATATTCAATGGATATTATATATATGCAAATTTTGCACAAATCGGAGTTGCGCATACCATTAAATGTAGCTGACTACATTCATATGCTTCATAATCAGAGTTTTGCAGAATGGTTTAAAGCTTATGTAAGCAACAATAAATTTAACTTTGATGGTTTTATACCAACTTATTATAATTAATTTAATCTCATTATCTATTTGATCCTTCTCAAAGCACACTTACTGGGCTGTATGAATCATTCTCCTTGAACTTGAAAACTATCTCATGGTCCAAGTAAAAATATTATGATGGTCAGAGGTTAAGTGGGCTTTCGCTGCACAAAGATTCAGAGAAAGGGTATCAAACTCAAAATAGCGGAGTAGCTCTAAAAGCAACTACTATAATATACTAGTGGTGAGGAACAATCCGCTCACCGTGGTCAATTACTATGGAGTTTTAAGAAATGTTATAGAAATTAGTTACGAGTGTATACGGCATATTATTTGGAATGTGATCGATTGGATAATGAAAAAGGTTTTAAGCATGATTTGTGCTCAAGTTCTCACTTAGTGAACTTCAACAATTCACGGACATAACGGAAGACGCCTTTAGCCGAGCCATTCATTTTTTCAACCCGCCAAGAAGTTTGGTATCGCCACTTGTAGGGACGAATCCTTGAATGTCATATGAAAGTACGACAAGGAGAGATAATTTTGATGTCTACTCAACGAGTCATGATGTCGACCACCCTCAAGAACAACTGTATTTAACAAGTTAATATCAATTTAACAACGGGTACTTGGGCAAAGGAGCTTGAACCTGGGTTACTGCTGACGGTATCGTTAATTTAAAAGCGAAAAGAAATTACATGGATAATCACAATGGCTGTGGAAGCCCAAATATGTAGCTTGATATTTATCAGAATTGTAGTTGATTAGATATTATGCCATATTCATCTTTTAATAATTTTTGAAGGACTATTATCTAGACGGAGTAATCATGGATGCCGCTTATGATTTCTCTCCGAGTAAATTACGTAAAGAATGATTTATTGGTGATCATAATGAAATCTATATCCGACTATAAACAATACAAAAGAATGTTTAGTTCTGCTTCGGTTAAAAACTGGTGAGTGCCTAGTAGTAGAGTCGTGGTATTCTTTGTCTGGTACTCTTCCATATGAAAGCAATTCTCCTATGCCATCTATCCCATTATGACAAAGCAACTCATGACTATGTTCCCATTACATTTCTTAAGTGGAATGAAGAAGACATAACTCGATTTTCATTCATTGACTTTTTTATGTCCACTTGATTTAAGGCCTAGTAGATATTATTCAATACTTGTGTCTCGACTGCTTTAATCAATCAATTCTTGTGCATATATTGTAATCTATTATTACATTGAGTAAAACCTGCTGTGAAATTTAAATTTATTTGTTACAGAAACATATTGGTGACGACACAATATTTTTTCCAATGGCAAATGGGTTGATGCAAATAATTGGAATTTACAACAGTCGTGGCAACTGTGCTAATATTCTACCACGTAAGCATTATCCTCATAAAACAGATTTCACACACTTAATTATTTTATAAATGCATTATTTACCACGCTGCATCTCAAGCGCTAAAAGATAAATTGCATAGAAGCCCACCAGAGTAGTGTATTTTTTTCTTTTTATTTAAACTAATTTAAATTAATTATAATTAAACTAATTATAATAAATTATAATAATATTTAATTATGTATCAAAATTTAATTATAATCATATGTAAAATTAAAGGGAGAATTTAATATATAAAAGCGTAGATACGTTATCGACGGATTTAAAGAGAAAAATAATTATTTTCAAAAACCATGATCGGTAGCATTTATACAAGATATTTAACGATGCATTTAATAATACGACACATGATATTTCATAGCTGAAAAACTTGCTATTGAAAATAGTCTAACGGCTCGCGTTTGGGTTGAAATGGTATCTGATTCTTGTTGAAAGCCTTATGTGGGGACCAATTTTCTTATTTATTTTTTAAATCCCAAGGTGTATGGAATAAAATTACAGTAATTAATTTTAGTGTGTACAAATTTTGTTAAAATTTCATTATCAACATTTAGTAAATGGGATTCAACTGAATAAAAAAAGTTAGTCTATTCGAAAAATTTTAAACTAGATTTATAAAATTAAAACGTGACTGCTTACATGAAACTAAATCATCCTATCAAAAAACAACATGAATATTGTAACAAACGATCTTCTATTAATAACAAAACACTAAATACATAATGTAATCAAGTTAAAAGTTAAACTAAAAAATATAAAATCAAAGAATTGAGTTGTTAAGTATATTATCGATAGATTTACAAGAATTGATAACTCTGAAAGAATAGAAGTTAGTAAATGATATATGCAAAACTAATTGTTTCTAAAATAGTTTACTAGCGAACTCCTCAATATCTCCATCTTCACTTGCTGATATATTTGCCAAATCTCTCAACTCCGATAAGCTTCTTCCTAGCTGTAAAGCTACCTTCAATTCAAACAATTCACCATTCTCTCTTCTGCTAACATCTTTTTCTAGCAAATTTGATTCAATAGACTCTTCCATGAACTTGAAAAATCCTGCATTGCTTCTATACAATTCAAGCACCATACCAACTTGTGCACCATGTTCAAATGTGTTGACAATTGTGGCTAAAGCTCCTCCAAAGACACCAACCATTACTGGCAATGAGCCATGTCCAACAAAAGTTGTCCCCAATGCAGCTAACCCTGTCAAAACTGGACCACTAACTGCAAGAGCTTTATGAATTTTCAATGCCTTCTCACCAAGTCTCAAATAATCCTCCTTGTCATTTTTCTTCATCACTTTAATTATTTCCCCCATTGTCCCTTCCAATTTGAAGTTCCACCCATTGCTCAAATCAGTAGTCTCCTTTCTTTGACGCCTACGTGCCTCAGGCCACCAAATTGCAGGCTCGACTTTAGATGGGTACTTTTCAAGCATTTTTCCAAGAAGAGGAAGAGGGTAGGCTTTATCAAGAGCCAAAACTTTCTCCATCATGATCTTCACATCTTGAGCTGTTGGATTCCCGATTGCGATCAATTTCTCAATTTGGGTGCCAAGATTCTTGAACAATCTTGCAGCATTTCTCTGTTCTTCAGCCAGTTGAGACGGTTGAATCTTGTTCATTATAGACAACATCCCCGTCGCCCCTAAATACAATGTGGTGGAAGATATCTTCAAAGCTAATGCAGCATCCCCAACAATGTTAGTTGCAGCAGCCATGGCCGCCATTGTTGCTGCTGCAAGAGTAATACTATTGATGGATGTCAAAAAGTAGACTATTCCAGTTGTTTCTCTGTTCTCCAACATTCTTGTGCATTTCCACTCTATCTGAAATTCCCTCCAAGATTTCATAAAGCTTTGCTATGACTAATGGGTCAGGGCCTGTAAAATCATCTGCTTTAGACTTCTTGTTTTGGGGCAGGTTTGGAACAATTATTGTTTCATCCTCAAATGTTGTCCTAAGCTGCAGTGGGATGGAAATTTGACTACCCTTTATCAATCTTGGAATGCTGATTGCTGCGGAAATATTTCTATAGGGCAAAGATTTGCAATCTGAAGTGTAAATAAAGCTTGAAGCTTGAATTTTTGCCATGTACTAAGTAATAAATTATACTTCTCTATATATATATATGTCTATATATATGTGTGTTATTTATTAAAATTTAGATGTTCTGGATTTATGTTTGAATTGTGTTTTGCTGAATTTGGTTTCTGAAAATCTGTATATTTTGAATTTTGTAAGTTGATATGATGGATCTATATATAATAGAAGTTGGCTAGAGAACTATTCAAGCATTTAAGCCCCCTCTTGCTACATGTTAAGACCGTTTCTGGTCAAGTTTTATATTTTCAAATATTTCACTCTACCTGTTTGTTAAGACCGTTTCTCGTTTAAATTTATATATTGACATTTAAAATTATATTTTGGTTACATAGTTTTGACTTCAAGATAGTAGATCAAAGGTGGTTAATTTGGAAATAGGGAACTAACGGAGAAACGAGTGAATGACCCTAAATTCTTGTCGTGTTCTGTCACAATATTTTGTCTTTTTAATCTTAAAATTTCATTTTTTACAAACTCAAGTTTTTGAAGCTGTTTGACTGATATCTTAAACGTTGAATTCAAAGGGTTTGTCTATATATTACATTATATTAAATGAAAACACATAAATAACTAAATAATATACGTAGTATATATAATATGTTTATGAAAGAGTAGTTGTTGATTTAGTCTCAATAAGTAAGTGCAATTAAGTTACACATTAACTCCCAACAATGATGGTGTTATAAGTTTGGTTTTAAAAACATCTGTCTTTCTTTTAATCTGTTTTATTATTTGAATAATAATTTGATTCAAATTAAAGTTGAATATACAAAAAAACTAATTAAATATGAAAAAAACGTGATAATATATATTTTTTGATAGTTAAAATTAAAATATATTTTAATCCCCTCTTCCTACAATCAGATTCAAACCTTTGACCTTATAGATCAACCGTTAAACTATTCAATTTCTTACATAACAATATTTTAAAGATTTATAATGTAAATAGAAGATACTTAGCCAACCCGGGAAATTGGTTCGGTCATAAAACTCCATAACAAATGAACACGCCCATCCAATATTATGGAACGCTGTGTCACACCTGTCATTCATGCATTTTAAATAACGAATGCCATTTACTCATTATAAATTAATCTATTTTCTTTATAGGTTACCTAAAGGGATGATCAAGAAAAAATATAAATTGTCCTTGGGTTAATATTGATTGTGCTACTATCGAAAGTACTATTACAAAAACTAAAGGAACCATTGTCAAATATCATCATGACAATAAACAAGATTACTAAAACATTCAATGTCTGTAGGATGCCAAAAAATTTTGTTGCCCAAAAGTCTCCACCTATCCTCCAAGTATTTCCAATCATACATCCGGGAGCGATGCAAAGCAATGGTCCCATGCCCAACTTATTTAAAAACCCACAAATGACAACGCCAATGTAATCATTATTGGGCCAAGCTTAATCAATATAAGTCCCTGTGTGAGTGCTTCCAATAAAAGATCTAGGAGCAAAGTCTTTATTGTCCCAAGAGCGCCAAGGTCACGTAAGATAACAATCAAGAAACATTTCCATTATCCCCGATCCTCAAGCCGTAGATCGAAGACTTCCATCATCAAAGGAGGACCCTTTAATATTAGTAACAAATTTGTCATTTTTTAATGCAATTTCTCAAGAAAGATCATGATTATCCAAACTTGTAAAAACAATTCAATATAAAGGAGAGTCGGTAAAATATTTTTAATTGAAGAAGCAAAGAATATTAAAGAAAAGAATACTTAATTCAATCAAGAAGCGATAAGTAGAAGACGATCAAATCCTTTCGCGACTTAATTCTGGAATCTATTTTAATAGAAATATATATATATAAATATATATATATATATATATATATATATATATATATATATATATATATATATATACAACCAATCACATAAATAAAGATTGCTGAGAGGGAAACCCACAATGTTCCACTTCAGCAATAAAACACCTCTGGGATTGTCAAGTGATGAACTAAATTTTTATATAAATGATTTGACATTTATATCATTTTATAAGAAACAATATAAAAATTCGGGGCGAATAACATAATTCTTAAAAAAATAACTATATTTTTTGAGAAAATGCTTAATAAAATTAAACTTTTCTCGGTATTGAATAAGGGGCACTACCATTCCTCATGCCCCCTAGTTCCGCCACGATCACAATTATCACTCAATGAAAATATGTTTTTTGTTGAATGCATGAATATACTAAATGTCAAACATAATGTTTAAATGAGTCTAAAACAATAATTAACTTGAATAGTATTACACAAGATTGTCACATTTGTTTTTTCAATAATCAAACTTAACATGTTAATAATCAAGCATGTATTAAATATTATATTCTAGATTTTCATAATTACTAGTAAAATATACGTACGTTGCACGTAAGTATTTATATTTCAAACATTTAAACTAATATAATAGATAAAGTAATTAACTATTTACATAAATTTATAAATTATATCCTTGATTTATTTTGTAATTCATTTATTCATGCTTATATAATTCCTCTTTATACTTTTTTAATAATATAATTATAATAACAGATTTAAAAGTTTTGTTACCATATTACTTTTCATTTTTAAAGTTTAATAAAAGAATGCACCTTATGTTATTTTATTTATTGTTAGAAAATATCATTTTTATCTTTTAATAAAAAAAAATGCACCTTATGTTATTTTATTTATTGTTAGAAAATATTACTTCTCAGTTGATTAGTAGTATAATTATTCATAATTTTACTATTCAATTTTATTTTATTTATTCATTTTAACATAGTTTAATTGATGATTGTCTCAATAATATTTACACAAAACTAAATAATATGAAGACATTTTTATGAAATTCTCTCAATTTTAGCCACGCAAAAATAGCCAAAGAGGCCACACAATAGATGTCTTTGTCCGAATGTGAAATATTCCAAATAAATTACATTGAAAATCAAGGAAATAAAGATGACATACCTTAAAATTTTAATAAATGTGAATAACAACTTAATAGTGTATATAATTTTTTATAAAAGCTTAAATCTCAATAGTGTATATGTGATTAGTATTACTTGATATGGAAATTTTTAAAATTTTGACATAAATAATACCTTAATATAAAAGGTCATTTAATAGTCATTCAACAAGCCAAGCAGATCGACAGAGCATCGAACGTTTATCAATGAAGTGAATATATACTCAATATACATATTCATGCATGTATTTTTAAGACCATAATGATTAATGAATTATATTTCATATATAAATAAAACTAATATAAAGTATTAGTACGACAATATACTCTTATTTAGTTTACCAATCAATATGAAATAGTGAAGATTGAATTTTTTTACCTTTTCTTCATATATTGAATTCAATTCTAATTAATTATTACCTCTATAGTTTATGATGAAGATATTTTATTTAAGCATAAAACCAATATGTTATATATTCTATCAAAAATTATAAAATAAAATATCCATATGTATTACCCCTCAGACAAATGATTGTCATGTTTGATTTAAGTGTCTAAATCTATAAAATTTTAAGCCTTCATCGATAAACATAATTTTGATTTGAAATTTTTTATGTCAATATTAAGTACAAATTTAAAATATATTATTTGATAATTTTCACCAAATATTATACAACACAAATAAAATATTTGAATTTAACATTTAATGTGTCAAACATCTAAATTTAAACTCGACAATCTATTGTGACGGGATCTGAGTATTAGATATGTATCTTGATACTTTTATTACAAAAATATTAATTATGTTTAGCGTAACACACTATATACAAGTGTAAATAATACTAACCTCCGATATTAGACCTCGTATATTATATTATTTGCACGTGGACGCTATTGCTAAGTACGCATTGTCTTTACAGAAAATGTATGTTAAAAACAAAATTAATAATTGAGTAGTAGTACATGAGATTCGTCACAGAGAACTCAAGAACACGAAGAATTATTTGAAATAACAATAATAAAAATATTGAAACCCTCAACCTAATGATACAACAATAATGATAATATGATAGAATATAGAGGTTTGTCGAGAGAGCTAAAAAACACTTGTTTGACTATGCATGTTTCTCTCCTATTTGATCCAAAATAATTAGGTAATTAATTATGTTTAACGGAACACAATCTATAGGAGAGTAAATAATACTAACCTCAGATATTATACCTCAAATTATATTATTTGCATGTGAATGCTATTATAAGTACACATCATTCTCATAGAAAATATAAGCAAGTTAAAACAAAATTAATAATGATAATAATATATAGAGACTTGCCTGTCAAAAGGGTCAAGAACACGAACGAATTATTTAAAATAATAATAATAATAGTAATTACTATAAAGATTCTACTGAGGCTCAAGAACATTTTAAACCAAGGTAACGCGTTAGTTTCAATTTGTAGAGGAAGCAAGACCTTCGATATTGTCCTAGATTGCTTTAGAGTAAATAATAAATAAATAAATGTCCATTATACTGGTGTCTTTTAGTTGCCTTGGTGCTAGATTCTGATGTGATACTGAAACAAGTTTTAACTTTAAACATCGAATAAGTGTATATTTTCAATGATACGGCTCGATTCTCATCAGAAAATGCTATGGATTTAAAAAACCTAAACTTTACATTCTTACGGAGTTTGTATTGGTTATTGCTTCTGTTGTGTGTCGATTTCTCAATGGCTGAGCTTGCTATGTAAATGCGAGTGAGCTACGGAAAGAAATCTAGTAAATGTTACTGCTGGTGTTTTGTTCTTACGGGCCTTGTTGCTTTGCTTTTATGTTTCTCGCCCAATTAACTAAATTAAAATTCATGAAGCTGGGTCCAAATCATCAAGAAAATGCTAAAGTTGAGGCTGCTATATTATATAATTATATTTTACATTTTAAAAATTTGAATATATTATGAGATTATATTTTTGCTTATTTTCTCGAGAAAATAAATTAGTATCTTTTCATAATATATATATATATATATTTTAATATTAGTATCCTTTTATACACGGTAAGCGATAATTTAAGAATTAATAGCGAAGAAGTTAAATACAACTCACATGTTTATAAATGGGGCATATATATTTTTTTTCATTTAAAAACTATTTGATCCTAATATTTTAAAAATCAACCTATAACTACTATAAAGATTTTATTATTGATGAGTATGCGCACTAATACAATGAAACCCCTTTGAGAAAATATATCTAGGTATAAAAAATAATTTATCAAACGACGAGGTTCGACTATCACTATCGCTTCTAAACGATTACTAACCGCCGGCATGCCAGACTTGGATTTGATGTGGTCTTCGACTTGATTAGGGTCTCAGCCCTCGATTTAGGGGCTCTGGAAATGCAGCCAGGGATTAAGAAGCCGGATTGCTATGATCCCCGAACCCGACTTCGATTTGTGCTTATACCAAGCATGATATCCTAAATGACAGAGCCCTGACCACATCCTAGATTGACAGAAGACTTACCTTGACTCTACCACTGATATGTGTCCGAACTAGTGTCTTACCAAAGATCGATCTCTGGGTGACCGTATGGATTTGATCTTGTCTTTGACTTAGTCTCGATAATTAACTCGCTTTCGACATGCTGGGTTTCAAATTCTAGATATTTTAGCGCCTCGATCCCAGCATAACTGGGATCGTAGCTCGTGTGCTCAAGAGTTTAGTGAATATCCCTGTGCTACGCTGTTAATTGCTGGCGCTGTCACAGCCTTACTCCGCTGCTGATAGGGAAGACAGGCCATGCGCCCTATATTCTCGCCTGCGGCTTAACTCAGAAATGATTTGATTTATGAGATCTCGAATTGGATCAGATTCGTGACGCTTTGGGTGTTCCTCGAATTACCGCTTGTATAATAATTCAACCCAACTCTTAATATTAGGCGCCTATTTTGATTTTAGAGTTGAAGATTTTTGTGTTCTACACTTTATTCCTCAATTTAGGTCCCTATTTAGGCTTTCTCGTCGGGATATTTCCCCAAGATTTTGTTTTTTGTGCATTTTCACTTTAAGTTAAAACAATCTTCTATGCTTTTCATGCAAGCAAATACCTTCAGAGTTGTTTACGCTAAATTCTCTCGTGAAACAGAAGGCTTTTACGCACGCTATACGTAGTGGTCTCAGCGGGCCGAGAACCGAGATTTGCCCGAAGATCCGCCCGAATTCTTCCGCCCATTAACCCGCCTGGCATGTGATCGCCTGCATCACATTTTTTCTACCGATACAACCGACCGATTCACCCGCGAGACCCGATATGTGATATATTCATTAATGTGATTCATTTTTGTGTGTTCCCATAGTTAAATAGATCAATTTGTATTCGTTTTTATGTGTTCCCAAATTTTACTTGTTCAATTATATTTTGATAGATTCTTTATAATTATACAGTTTTTCATTTAAAAACTATTTGAAGCTAATATTTTAAAAATCTACTCATCAAAATTCAAACCAGACGAGTAACGATTTTATAAGGATGGAAGAGTAATTTTTACTTTTTTTGCTTCATCACTTCGTAGTGGATTTTAATTAAGAATTCTGACACTCGGTCGATCGATTTTTCAAGTCAAGAAAAGTGTTTGATAAATTGTGAAGTTATGTATGTTATCGTCAAAATATTGCTCCTAATTTAATCCCATAGACTTCACGTACGTACGCGGACTTGAGCTCCAACTATTGCATGTTATATGTAATATATTCATTTAAATTCATTGTTATGTGTTCCCAAAGTAAAATATACTCCAATTTGTATTCGTTGCAATATATTATTTGCATACATGGTCACTGGTCAGCGTTCCAGTATTGGACTGGTAAGTTAACTTGTTTAGGATTATTTTCTATCCAAATAGTTTACTACGTATTTAGTACTAAATTATTCATCTTTAAAATATATATTATCCAAAATAATTGATATATGATGTTGAAAGTCAAACCAAAGCAACCAAAATATAACTGTGTCAATATCACAGTATATAGATTTTGACCAGAAACTGTCTTAACAGACAGCTTGAATAATGAATTATGTACAAATATAAAATTTGACCAGAAACGGTCATAACATGCAGCAAGAGGCAAGAGGGGGTTATATGCTTGAATAGTTCTCTAGCCAACCTCTACTATATATAGATCCATCATGTTATCTTTTACATTCAAAATATTCAGATTTGAAGAAACCAAATTCAGAAACAAACAATTCAAACACAAATCCAGAACATCTGAAAATTCAAGTAAAATAAAACATATAGAGAAGCAGAATTTATTACATGGCGAAAATTCAAGCTTCAAGCTTTAGCTACACTTCAGATTGCAAATCTTTGCCCTACAGAAATATTTCCGCAGCAATCAGCATTCCAAGATTGATAAAGGGTAGTCAAATTTCCATCCCACTGCAGCTTAGGACAACATTTGAGGATGAAACAATAATTGTTCCAAACCTGCCCCAAAACAAGAAGTCTAAAGAAGATGATTTTACAGGCCCTGACCCATTAGTCATAGCAAAGCTTTATGAAATCTTGGAGGGAATTTCAGATAGAGTGGAAATGCACAAGAATGTTGGAGAACAGAGAAACAACTGGAATAGTCTACTTTTGACATCCATCAATAGTATTACTCTTGCAGCAGCAACAATGGCGGCCATGGCTGCTGCAACTAACATTGTTGGGGATGCTGCATTAGCTTTGAAGATATCTTCCACCACATTGTATTTAGGGGCGACGGGGATGTTGTCTATAATGAACAAGATTCAACCGTCTCAACTGGCTGAAGAACAGAGAAATGCTGCAAGATTGTTCAAGAATCTTGGCACCCAAATTGAGAAATTGATCGCAATCGGGAATCCAACAGCTCAAGATGTGAAGATCATGATGGAGAAAGTTTTGGCTCTTGATAAAGCCTACCCTCTTCCTCTTCTTGGAAAAATGCTTGAAAAGTACCCATCCAAAGTTGAGCCTGCAATTTGGTGGCCTGAGGCACGTAGGCGTCAAAGAAAGGAGACTACTGATTTGAGCAATGGGTGGAACTTCAAATTGGAGGGAACAATGGGGGAAATAATCAAAGTGATGAAGAAAAATGACAAGGAGGATTATTTGAGACTTGGTGAGAAGGCATTGAAAATTCATAAAGCTCTTGCAGTTAGTGGTCCAGTTTTGACAGGGTTAGCTGCATTGGGGACAACTTTTGTTGGACATGGCTCATTGCCAGTAATGGTTGGTGTCTTTGGAGGAGCTTTAGCCACAATTGTCAACACATTTGAACATGGTGCACAAGTTGGTATGGTGCTTGAATTGTATAGAAGCAATGCAGGATTTTTCAAGTTCATGGAAGAGTCTATTGAATCAAATTTGCTAGAAAAAGATGTTAGCAGAAGAGAGAATGGTGAATTGTTTGAATTGAAGAAGTTTACAGCTAGGAAGAAGCTTATCGGAGTTGGAGAGATTTGGCAAATATATCAGCAAGGGATGATGGAGATATTGAGGAGTTCGCTAGTAAACTATTTTAGAAACAATTAGTTTTGCATATATCATTTACTAACTTCTATTCTTTCAGAGTTATCAATTCTTGTAAATCTATCGATGATATACTTAACAACTCAATTCTTTGATTTTATATTTTTTAGTTTAACTTTTGTTTTCAATTACAATATGTATTCTTGTTTTTTTGTTATTAATAGAAGATCGTTTGTTACAATATTCATGTTGTTTTTTTATAGAATGGTTTAATTTCTATGTGTCAAGTTCATTTAATAGATAAATAAAATTTGACATTTCTCAAATGGTCAAACTTTATTTAGTTATTTGGATCTCATAAAATAGATATTTATTCAATTAATTAATTCTTTGAAAAAATTGAATGGCAACATATACAATTTTGCATCAGAGATACATTTGTATTGAAGGTTTACCAGGTAGTCAGGTACAAAAGAGAACCATCAATATAACAGCAAACAGATAAATATTGTAAGTTGTTCAAGTATGTAGGAATGATTTGATACCTTAACAACTTCACCTTCTTAAGAAAACATCAAATGTCCTAAAATTGTTCTAGTGGTTAAGAGTCTTTTCAGTGGTTAGAGGTCCTGGTTCGATTTTCATTATAAGAAAGAAGTGAATAGATTTTTTAAAAAAAAAGCCTTAGACCTTTTTAACAATAATATCCACGTACTGATTTTAAAATAGCATTAAACATGAATTCTCAAATGCAGATTGTGACTGGAAAATCACTTAAATATTATACTTAATATATTTTGCAATTGAAACATTTGAATGGTAGTTAATTTTTATTGACTTACTTTGTTGATTTTTATTACAGTGCTTGTATATATGGAGTACTTAAAGTTTGGCTAATTAGTCGGTTGCTCCGACACTATTGATTAATTTTTAGTTGGTTCACTAATTTTCTCGAGATCCTCCCTAGACACATTTTTCATCTTCAAACAATCAAATGATTATTTTATCCCAAATTAAAACATTTTCAAACACTACACTAAATGCCTGTTTGTTAAATCTAAAAAATCAAGCTCAAGCTCGACTATGCTGGATCGAATATCGAATGATCAAAACTAAATTATAACCTAATCAATAATCGAATATATGTTTCTTTATAATACCAAAGAAAACTTAAATCGAAATAGAATAACAGTTGGTTTCTACCTTATTTCATTTATATACGCATCATATATTAAATAAATAATACTAAAATAGATAAATAACACAAATATGATTACGTAAATACTTAGATATAAATTTATAATAATAATAATAATAATAATAATAATACATTACAATTAAAATTATAGTAATAGTAATAATAATAATAAATAATGATAATAATAATTGTTAAGAATAATTTGGTGACATCTAAATACGTCACCGTTATGTGAATTATTCAACGATTTCATTTAACCTGCATGTATTTGCGATATCAACGTATTTATAACGCCGTGTTACATCCAAAACAAAGCTATACAAAGTTCAAGCAAGGCGGTTTATGAAAAAGTTTCACATATTATTGACAAACTTCTAATATCCCATAAATTAAAACTACTAACTTGGCTTGTTCAGATTCTTAGTATAAATATAAACATCCTACATCTAATTATTGCAAACTTTCACCTCTAATCTATTCTTATAAATGTATTCTACTTTCTGTGAAATCTAGATCGAAAAATAATAAAAGCTTGATATATTTATATATTAAAGGCTTTAGTAAATATTATTTTCACCACTTAACCAAAGTAGACACCTCCTTCATTTCTCTCAAAGGCACAAGATTACACCATCCCACCTTTTTATATATCGTCGGATTATATTCACATATCAGTCGGGATGAAATATTTACCTATCATTTGGATTTATTATTATTTATATATCATTTGATTTACACACATACCATCAAGATTCTCTAAATCACCGTCAAGTAGGCTTAACACCTTTTAACACCCAGATATATTATATTCATAGGTCGTCGGGTGTCACCACTGGTTGAAAAGTAACATCGTAGTAACAAATATATCCACAACTACCTGATAGTTGATCATATATCAAAGTCATATTTATTTCCCTTTAGGTGTGGATGCATCCAATCTCCTACCTATTCTAACTTAGGCATCGGAGACCTTGGGGCATACTCCCCCGGTTGGGTTTGTGTCGTCACAGGAGATACTGACATCACACTTGTTGCCTTCTCTATAAGTTTTCGCTGATCGATGTATTACGAATCGAAAGACTTGGTCACGGTACCTAAATACAATCATTTTGCCTCAACAATAATAATAAAAAATAACTATTACAATAATAATATTAATAGTTATTACTATTATAATAATAGTAATTGTTATAATAATAATAATAATAATAATAAATAATAATAATAATTTATTATAGTAACATATTGTCATTAGAAATTGTTATTATAATAATTATTATTATAATAATAATTTTATTATTATGATAATAATAGTATTAATTATTATAATTATAATAATAAATATTAACAATAATGATAACATTATAATAATGATAATACTAATAATAATTATTATTATAATTTTACTTAATTATTATAATAATACTAATAATTATAATAATTATAATAATAATAATAATACTATTACTATCATGATACTATTATTGTTTTTATGATAATGATGATAATAATAATAATTATAATAATAATAATTATAATAAAAATAATGATTCTAATAGTGGTAATAATAAAATATTTAATAATACAATTATTATTATTATAATAATATATAACAATAATAGTGATAAAAATAATAATGAATTATATTTATTTTTATTATTATAATGATAATAATAACAAAAATAATTAAAATAAATATTATAATAATTATATTTATAATTAATAATGATGATAATAATAATAGTAATAATGATAATTATAATAATAATAATTGTAAGAGTAGTAGTAATAATAATGGTCAATAATAATAATAATAATAATAATAATAATAATAATAATAATAACAACAACTTTGACTTCATCTAAATAAAAAACATATAATTTCGTTGAACAACAGATGCCAAGAAAATTAATTAATTTAAAGATGTAGAATTTCAGACTTTATCACTTCTTATTCTATAGGAAGAAAATTAAGTTAAGAATTTTAACTTAAAAATCTATTAATGATTTTGATAAGGTCTTATTTTATCTAATATTTAAAATAATTAGTTAACAAACAAACTTAATAAAAAATATTGAATTTTTTAAGTGTAAATTCTTAAATTTTTTAACAAACACCCCTTATACCAACCACACCAATCCACATTTGATGGTAAAATGTCAAAATAATTACCCACAGCAAAACATACTTGATAAATAATGTACAGTCACATTATTTAGAGAGGAATTGAATTGTTGGGAATATTTCTGTACTTTTTAATACTAATAATAATAATATTAATAATAATATTAATAGAGAGGATGTTCGGGGCGTTGCTATTAATATTAATAACGAGACATCTGTTGATGTCAAATATAGGAACACGTGTCACTGCTGAGTGAGCCGAAAATAATATCTGGCCTCCTTTTTAAATTCTATTTTTGACTAAAAATATCTGAAAATAATATTATTTTTTTACCAATAATTTTTATTTTTTGAAGCTCTATAAATAAAGACCAACTTTCTTCATTTCAACATCAAATTATTTTATCTTATTTTTAATTCATTATGTATTCACTATCTTTTGCTCTCCTTAATGGAAATCGAGAGCCCTGGTTACTCTCCAGCCTATGGCTCAATTACAATATAAATCAAGCATGCCAATCCTTCTAATTCATCTCTGATTTATACTCCCTAACTTTCCTAAACAAGATAGCAATAAATCTGGAAAAACAAAACTGCAACAAATCATGAAATAAATGAGAATCAAATCAGCTAATTTCCAGTAATAACAGTAGTAATCAGATCAGCTTATTGTTTGCAATCTCTTCTTGCATAAGTGTATCTAATTGGTGGTTTATCATTACCCGTAGGAGATGCATCTTAAGATCATCTATCATAACAACCCTTTCTTCTAGCATCTCATCTATTGAGGAAACTGGAGTTATACCCCGTTGGTATCTAATAAGAGACGGGGGATCATGACCATACACGACTTTGAAGGGGGTATGTTATGGATGCAGTATGAAATGATGTATTGTACCAATATTCTACGCAAGTGAGCCAGCGCATCCAATTACATGGTTGGTCGGAAGCATAACACCTTAAGTAAGTTTCCAAGCAACGGTTAACAACTTCGGACTGTCCATCCGTTTGATGATGATAAGTTGTGCTATGGAGGAGTTTTGTGCCTTGTAACTTGAATAGTTCTTGCCAAAAATGACTCATGAATATTTTGTCTCTATCAGAAATGATGGAGCTTGGAACACCATGGAGACATACCACTTCTTTTAAAAATACCTCGGCAACTATACGAGCAGTAAACGGATGCTTCAAATGTAAAAAATGGGCATATTTGCTCAATCTGTCAACCACCACCAAGATAAATCTATTGTTAATTCGTCCCAAACTAGAGATGGTAAAACAATGGGCAGTAACAACCCAATAGGAGAAACATTCATCACTTTGTGTTGTTGACACACTTGACATTCCTGAACCCATACAGCCACTTGTTTTCTAATGCCCACCCAATAAAAGTCAATAGGCAATTCTTTTAAATGTCTTGTCCTCACCAGAATGTCCTCCAAGGCAGAGTTGTGGTACTCCTGTAAAATTATAGGAATAAGAGAGCAATCTTTGGATGTCATCAACCGACCTTAGTACATTAATTTGCCATGCTCCAAGGAAAATCCAGCTGCTCTTTTAATGTGTTTTTGGAAATCAGAAATAATTTTTTCTAAGAAAGGATCTTGTTGTAGCTCATGGTGCAAAGCTTCCTAGTCAATCCCTTGCGAAAATAGTATACTCTATTCCCAGCTGCTGGCTTATATTGAATTTCAAAATTGTAGCCCATGAGCTTAGCCATCCAAGGTTGGTATTCAGAAGTGACTATTCGTTGTTCTAACAAAAACTTTAAACTTTGTTGATCCGTACGCACCACAAACTTTCTGCCCAGCAAGTATGGATGCCATTTTTGGATGGCAAAAACAATCGCCATCAATTCTTTTTCATATATTCGCTTCAACCTAGCTTGCTGACCCAATACCTGACTATAAAACGCCACTAGTCGCTGCTTTTGCATTAAAATAGCCCCTACTCCGTACCTGAAGCATCAGTTTCCACAACAAACAATTTATCAAAGTCAGGAAGTGATAAGAAAGGAACGATGGTCATTGCATGTTTGAGAGCCTTGAAAGCAACAGAGCTTGATTTTCACCTGATGATGATCTTTTAGTAAGGTTTATGATATTTAAGTGATGTATATAGTATATTTGAAGAAGATGTCTTGACTTCTTAGAGTTTAAGTCATAAATTATGAGATTTCTATAAATTATTGAATTTTTTAAAGTGTGTTTTATGCAATGAGACTATTGAGCCTATAGTTGTAAGTAATGAGACTATCGAGCCTAGGTGCAAGATGAGAAAATAAAACTAAAGGTTTTGATCCTAGTTTAGGTTTGGTGGAGTGTTTAAGCCTCGAAGGTTATAGGTTTATAGAAAAGAAGTAAGAAAGAGACACTGCTACTTGAATCATTGTATATTGTTTAGTTGTCTTGAGCGAATTGAGATAAGTGTGTTGGAGGTGGGGCTTAAGAATATGGGTGTCATAAACAATGTTTTTTACATGAATATTGATGATGCATCTGGTCAAGGTTTCATGTGATATGTGTTATGATATGCTCGAATGTGATTAGCCTTATTGTGTCATATGTATGTGACTTATTTATGATTGAGCTTGATGTTTGTTTTGCTTTCTTTGGGAAAGTGCTAATGTTTGTGTTATCATGTGACCTGCTTTGTGAATCTAGTTTATTTATATGGAAGTAAAATTTTGAAGTTATTTTTCTAAATTTTCCATTACGTGGTTATATTTGTAATGACGGTGAGAGTATTTTCTTGCAAACGTTTATCATATGATAAATTTTACAATAATGTTTCTCAACGCTTTAATGTGTATTTTTTGTTATAAATGAAGTTTTATATGAAAGGACTCATTGATTTCAATGCATATATAATTATATTATATTCTGGTTATGAGAAAAATAATATTATGAATATTTGGACATTTGGTATTTAGAGGTCCGACTTATTTCATCATATTATGGTTGTTTAAGGATTGGTTAAGATTTGAAGTGGGTAAAATTTATAGTTATTTATTAAGATTTGGAATTTTTAATCTGACGCTTAATGAGAAATTATGAAACTTTATTTTTTATTTCTTTTTATTTTTAGAAAGATGCAAAGTTGACATGTTTTTTTAAGGTTGTTTTATTCCAAAATTAAAGTTTTACAATCCTCATCGTAGGCATTAATGCTCGAACAACAAACTAGGCGAAACAAACCCAGCCAAGACAAACAAAGAAACAATCAAATACAAACAAATCCAAGTGCTACTCAAAAATAACTAGTAATAATTTCACTCCAAGCTAATCTTTCAATTTTGCTTTTGTCCTCTTGATGCCTCTCCATGAACTCTAGTGTAAACATCATTCAAAACTCTACAAGAATCCATCCTTCTAATATACCTCATCACCAAACAATCTACCATTCCCTTAATCCAATATTATACGTGACTCATCCAGAAACCCGCATGATTCTCTTCCTCAAGTGGCTTCCTCTCAAATTTCTCGATGCACCAAACTTTCTCATGACTCCACTCTCTTGCACCTCAGAAGCCCAATCTTTTGTAACACCAATTTCTAAATCTATCCGTGAACTCACAAAGAAAAGATGATCCTAACTTAACTCTAACAAAACACACACCGGGTAATAACCCGCATCCACCATCTATAGAATCGGCCCCTGCACCATGCCACAAACTCATACGCTGATAGTGGTACACTCCACACCCACCTAGCCCAAGGCACCCTATTAGCCTTAGTCCCAATCTCCTCCCACAAACTTTTCTTCGTAAAACCTACCATCCGCACTATACCTCCAAACCCAAGCATCCTCACTCACTGAAACCAAGATTTCAATTCTCGACATCACTTACAACTCTAACCATTTGTCTCCTCAAACCATATAATTACAAAAAGAATAAGACTACGTTAGCATCCAAATTCTAAAGTGGACCTCAATATATGATCTTTTATGCTCACTAAGATAATTCCAAATCATAAATGAAGCCTGGCGATCAAACTAAGGAAAGCTCAAATTGACCATTTTCACAACAATATAATACTTCTATCCTAAATCAATGATCTAACCCACAACAACTTCTTTTTAATATCAAGGATCCTTCTCTTAACTTTATATTGCCACAAAGACACCAACTCATCCTCAAAGTATGAACCCACCTAATCCAATGCAGTGTCCTTCTTATTAGCAATATCCTACAACAACTTACATGTAAATACACTTTATTACATTCATTCATATCCTTAAACCCCAAGCCTTTTCCAAGAAAAGGTAAACAACAAATAATTGCCACTTTGGCACATGGGTCCTTCATTAGTACCCTTCCATAACAAAATCATAATCCTCCTCTCTACCTCAAAGAATAACATACTTAAATAGAGGGAAGATGGAACACTAGAAATTCGCGACCCCAAATATGTAAGTCCCACTAACTAAACCCCTTCCTCTTATACTGTGTGCCTGTCTGCCCGCCATCAATCTTCCCACAAACTTATTAACAAATAGAGAATAATCTTCCTTGGTTAGCGATTTACCGTATAAAGGAACTCCCAAATACTTCATAGGCAATGATCCTTCCTTCATTCGCAACAAAGAACACAATTCTTCCTCAATGCACTGTGAGCGCCGCCAAAATACAAAATGCTCTTTGCCACAATTCACCCCGAGCCCATATTCCCCAAACAAATGAAAAGTCTCTTTGACAATTTTGAATGACTACAAATCAAGAGACACCAAAATCACCATCTCATCTCGCAAAACTCATATGATGAATCTACAACTCGACAAGGTGATGAAATACAAACTCAGACCCCTAGTAGCCTTCCTCACGACCATTAAAATCTCCAACACAAGAATGTATTTATAAGAAGATATATAGGATCCCCGTCTAAGTCCCTCGAGCTGTAAAATCAACCTTTAAGAGCACCATTAATGTTAATAGAAAACCTTAAAGATTTTCTCCATATAAGCTCACAAAACCTCAATGACCTCTCGAGGAAATTGCATAACTTCCATAACTATCCATAAACTACTCCACTCCACCATATCATAAGCCTTTTGAAGATCCACCTTAATTGCGCTTAAGGTACACCATTCAAAATGATAACTCAACAAGCTCAAGCATCACAATGATATCCTCCAAAGTTCTCCTAGAATAAAAGCAGACCGAGATGGGGAAAAATAAGTGCATCAAAGACTTCACTCTATTCATATACCTCGTAATCGCTTATAGAAGTCAGACAAGATATAGGCCACCTTAGAATAAGCAAAACTCGTTGCATTAATCTAGCCAAAAATTATTACTAGTTGCAAAAATGTGCTTCATCACTTCCACTACTTCCCTTGAATATATCACAATGATATTTATAGAATCCAACTGAGCCTATCCGCTGTGGACTCTTCCCTTTTTACCATATGTGAAAGCCCCTTCATTTCTCTAGACTATGTCATATTCGTAATCGCTATAGCCTCTGTGAGGAATAGAACATAAATCACTTCGAATCAACTCAAACTAACTTAAGACTCAAAGACCATTTGCTCTTAAACAACTTTTTATAGAAATCAACCAACAACTCTACAATCACCAGATTAGTAATGTACCTCCTCCTCATTCATTACCATAGTAATTGCTAATTTTATGTTTCTAACCGAATTATAAAAGAATGAAGTACTCAGACACCTTTCCCGCCTCACGCCAATCCGCCTTATCCCCGCATCAAACCCATCTCAAATTTCTACCAATCTAGCACCAAACCTCAAGTTTTTCCTCGACCTCAACTTATCTTCGAGATAAACTACCCCTCGAGCGGCATCCTATAATTGAAGTCTCTATCGCCACAAGCCTTTACTCTAGCAGCCAAATTAGAAAAATGTGCACTATTTAGCTTTCCTAAACTCTTTTTCAACTCCTTTACTTTGTAGTGAATCTGATCTATAACAGACCCTCCAAAGCTCTTATCCCAAGCACCGCTGAACACCTTCAAATATGTAGGGTGTCCATGCAAGAAAACCTTGTACTTGAAAGGTCTAGGTCCTGACACTATCTTCTGACGCAAACAAATAGCCATCTGACTATGATCCAACACCCCAAGAGCCAAAAAATGTGCAGTACTCCTATAAAAAACTTTAATCCATTCTTTATTGCAAAATACAAAATTCATCTTCCTCAAACAAACCTCACTCCTATTCGAGCTCCAAGTAAACATACAACCATGGCTAGACAACTCCACCGCATCAATCGCTTCCAACACTCATTGAACTCTCGCTGTAGCAGGCATTAGAAGACCCCCCATAGCATGAGAACTATCCCTGATAATGTTGAAATAACCAACTAGGACCCATAGTAAACTATGCACCTGAAAATCTCTTAAGGAACTCCACAACTCTCTCATCTCCACAAAGCCATTAGACCCATAGATAGCAGAAAACATCAATCTACACCCATGTAAAATAGATACCTCAGCTAACACATGTTTCTTAGAAATACACTTTGCAACAACCGAACAAAAACATCCCAAGCAACAATAAGCTTACCGACTCTATCATCCATGATATTATGTACATAACTCCAACCAAGAAATATCTATGTCATAACTATTTCAACTTTAGCTATTCTCAACTTGTTTTCAACTATACAAATGATATTATATTTATGTTTTAATATTTTAATAGTTTGTTGTTTCAGGACATCATTAAGACCCCTAATGTTACATACTAGGATTGTCATCTAATAGAAGGTTGAAGAGTAGTATTATTCTTCCCACTACCTTTATTTTGATGTTTTCCTTGACCCTTCTTCACCAATAGTGCATCCCTGCTTCCACTATTAGTCCGAGACAATATGGCCGCATATGACTTCAAACCTACAAAACACTCATCATCCTCTATAATAGAAGACAAACCAGATTCCCGCACCTGCTCTCTCCCATATCCCCTGGGCGTATCCAATTTCCTCTGTGTTACCAAATCCCCTGTGTCAACCGCACCAAATACAATCTCCTTAGATACAACCACTGGAGTACTACCCCCTGAACTGCTCTGCCAAACTCTCTTCCAGATTTACATCACTATCCGCATTTACCTGAGGTTCTATCACCACTTTCTCCTTACCTTTTATACCAGAAACCTAAGCCTTTGGTACAAACTTCTGCACTACCCTACACGAAACCTGCTACATTTAGTGCACCTGAGAGGAACCCATTCATACGCAACCTGTTGATTATACCCAAGGATGTATCCGACGATCGCGTATTTCCATTTCTCAGCCCCTGCCATGACCACAGAAGTTAAAAGTTCGACTAAGGATTTCCTCTCAACTAGCTACTGGGGCCAAGCATGATCAGGAAGGTAAGAAATGAACACCTTATGAGATTGTGACTTCCTAGTAGATATTAAGTTTCAATTTTATTACTATATACTGAGTAATATGGAAGAAGATTTACATGATCAAATTCTTGAGTGAAATTGAAGATCAACATATTTGGCGCATTTCAAGCCAAGTCGCAAGTATTTGTCGAGTGTAATGGTAATATAATTAGATATGGCCGATATATTATCTTTTGAGTGTAAAATTTAAGTTAATCCTATCATTAGCAAAAACAAATACTCGAGGATTGACAAGATTAGAAATTTTTTATAAAGTAATAACTCATATAATGGTTTATATTGAAATGATTTTGAATACAAACTTTATTTTGGTATGAGGTTGAATGTAATGGATTAGGTTTCTTTTAAGAAGTAATATATTACGGATGAACTCTAGCTACGATCTTTGAGGAAAAAATTAAATCGATTGCCATTTGATGGCGGCCATACTTAGAATATGCGGATCTTAGGAAAAGTGACCCCAAGCGAGATTTATCCAGATTACATAAACAAGAAAGCTCACATTGAATGATTTATGTTTTGTGCACTTACATGATTTTGATAGATAAAGGTTAACTGATCAATATTATCGATTATATGGGAAGTTGACTTGACGATCTGGTATAAATATGGTATATACATTAATCCTTGAGTGGAATTTACTAGATAAAGCCCTTGACAAATTGATGTCTACACGATTCTACTGATTAAGCTCATAATTGATGATTTAAGCTTGAAGAGAAGGGATCATACACATTAAAATATTTACCATTTGGCTTTATCAGGAAATGAACTAATCTTAGTTTAAGAGGCAGAATGTTTTGCATGCATTTCTATAGTTGAACTTGACTTTTATGTTGGTATGTAAACTTTAATTGGATCAAAAATCATGTATAGACCAAGAAAGTTGACTTCTTGAATTTGTATGAGTTACTAAACTTCAGTATATCGGGTTATTTCGGATTTCTTTGAAACATATTTGGGTATTATTTATTATTAGTTATATGTGCACAATTTTGACTATGCAAATATTTATTATTTTTATAATAAAATTATAAATTTAATTTTTTTTTTTTTTAAACCTAAGTTAAATAGCATTTAAAAAGTTTTATCCCTATAAAATAAAGATAAGACTAAACAACTTTTTATTCTTTGGTGATAATTACTGAGTATTACGTAGTGATATAATATTTATAAGAAGAATTTGCTGGCATTCATTACACCACAAGCAAGTTTACTCCGAAAAATTAAAATAAAAAAATTATTAAAAGGGTAAAAATATAAATACATTAATTCTGGGCTTCACTTTCAGAATCGCCAATCCACCTGTTACAATATTATATATAGTATAGATTCTGAATAAGTGGCGTATTTAAGCATGTTTGACATGTTCCTCTATATGTTGATAAGTTTAAGTTTCGGCTTATGTTATTGTGAATCCATATTTGTGCAACCTCTATTATGCAATGTTTTATGGTAAACGATTACGGCTTCATTAACGATATTGCCTCATTAACGTTTCATTATTTCTATACGTATTCAATTTTAATATAAAATGGTGATAATATTACTAAAATGTATTTAATTCAAGACAACAATTTAAAAAATTTAAAAAGCTTACCAAAATTATTTCATTCAATTTTAATTAGTATCAAGCACTAAAAACATGCATTGAACAAATTGGTACAGATTAGTTAAAAGTTACATATAAACTTATATAATTGACGTTATTGATTTTTTTTTTAGGAAATAATATGTATTATCTAAAATCTTCCAAAAAGAAGAAGAAAATAAATTTCAAAATTGTATAATGGTATTTTTTATCATTAATGAACCTTAACTTTCCACATGGTAAATATTCATTTATGCAATTTTTATTGGAATAATCCATTTTATTTTTTAAAAAAGTCATTCAAATAAAAAAAACGAGCATTTAAATAAAATAAATCAATCAACGAGTAGAAAAAGGCATCTTTGTCGCAACTACAATGTTCCATGATTCCATTTTACGAGCGTCTTCTTAGGAGCTTATACACACTATGTAAGCATCTTGTTTATGTTCCCCTTTAACCATAGATCACCCATTTAAGTGGGATCTGTAATCTGACTGTCCTTATATAACAGGGTTAGTTAGTCTTTTCACGTTAGATTTAAGTTAAAAATAATTCAAAATACCATATATCCTTACTTCGTTTTAATGGACAAATTCTCAACTGCATAAATCCTTACTTCTTTATCTTTTAGTTTTTTTTTGAATTTGAATTTGAATTTTCCGCTTATTTAGATTAGTTCCTGGCTTTCTTTTGTAGTCTTTCATTCTTGTTATTTCCAATTGTTCTCACAATTCAATTTGGCCGAACTTATTTTGATTTGCTTTCAACTACTATGGATATTTTTTAATCAAGAAACAACAGGTATTGTTTCAACTTCATTTAATAATATGTTATGTCTTTTCTTCTAATCGAGTTCTGTCCTTAACATTTGCATTCTAAATTTTGTTGTTGCAGTTGTTGCTCGTATCTTCGAAATGGTTCATCGAGCAATATCGAACTTAGGGGTGTCGCAATGCTACTCAGAAGCAATATTAAAGTGGGCAAAACAAAGACTAGAGGCGAAGTGAGATTTGATTTAATGGCCTAAAAAGCTACAACCTCCGTCGACCACAAAAAATATGACTTCTTGATACAACTTGTTATTGGAGCTATAATAGTAATAATACCACTGAAATGGTGTACGCAATAGGGGATGGATACTACGCACATACATCGCATTCTATGGGTCATGCGACAGCCAAGAGTGAATGATAAGACTCCTTGGCCGGGTGCATTTGTAATACATGGTGGGAGACATATATCCTAAGAACATAACCAGGGCGACTCCTAATTCCCACTTAGTGGGACGACATTTATGGTCTGTTTGTTTTATAACTACCGCGATTGATAATTTATTAATTTTTTTTCGCTTAACACATTCGATTAATTTTCTTGTAGCCGATTCATTACCCCTCCATTCCCTTATAATCCTTTCCCCCCAAATCCAAGGAAACGGAGGAAGACAACATATATCAAACATTTTAAAACATTCATCCTCTATTCTTCCTCTTCAAAAATTCATTGTATCCAAAACAACAATTTTATTTATTCTCTCTAATTCACCCGATTCTCTTCTCCTAAAGTTAATTCTAAATATTTACCATCTCCCCGGGATTCACTCCCGATCCAAACATGATTAATAATTCTAATGCTTCGATAATTCGAAAGAGTGATACCTAACTCAAGCCTAATTCTAGTGTACTCAAGTCAAGTTATTAGTTGGTATAGAATATGTTAGTTACTTCCTCCATTATTAGTATCGCTCTGTATCATCTCCCAGCGGATATATGTTAGTAGGAAGCTGCACGAGCCGAGCCCACTGCCGGCTCGGCTCGGCTCATCTCGGCGAGACAGCTGCCTACGAGCCTTCGTGCTCGCTCTCAGAGCTACCGGCGAATTTAATTTGTTTCTAAGCTATATGTAATTGGTTATATATTAAAAGATTAGTTTTTGTTATAATTTCAGGATTTAATTCTAATTTATTATCAAGGACCAATGTGTTGTTATGAAACACTTTTTATTATAATATAGATAATGTCAATGTTCAATTTATCTAATTGAGAATTAATGTTTATCTCTATTATTTTTGTGCACTTTATCACTTTAAAATTTGAAATTTCCACTAAATGAAATGCATCCTCGAATAAGCTCTAAGGAAATTAACAACGAAGAAGTCGAAATTAAAATAGATTTAATCGAAATAATCAAAAATTTTCAAATTTAAGCTCTACTAAGCAATGCTCTATACGTTAAGGCTAATTAGGGTAACTACTTTTGTGAGTATTTAATGGTCCACCTAGATTATTTGTAAGGAAGAAATATATTTTATCAATCAATATTTTAAAAGATTAGGAGATCTTCCTATAACTTTGCCTATTTGTGAGATACTTATAAATAGTGAAAAACAGATTCTTACAACAGTAATAACCATGTAATTATTCAACTCGATAAGATGCATCATGTCCGATCAAATTACCCTATAACTACCGAACGCGATTAGACAACTCTACCACCAACTAAGATTGGCCCTAACAACCATGGAAACCAACCAAAACATCAAAATTAACGCCGCTAAAAAGCCATGATATAAAAAGGAGTTGCATCATAATAAAGAAATTAAAAAGCTAGATGAAAAGATAAATATATAAAACGAAAGGGGAATGGCCTTCCAAAGACTCATGTACACCATTATTGTGTTTGGCGTGGGTGGACCACTACTGGTTGCTTTTTCTCTTGGCAGGCTGGTCGACTATGTAATCCATCATTGGATATAAATGATACAAATAAGAATGGAAAGGATTTACACTATAGCAAGATAAACTTTATTTGGAGATGGAGAAAAGCAAGTCATTTCCGGGTTATGTATGCTCTAATACTGGAGAATTTGGGGATCAAGAAAACTCACAAAACTCATACAATTTCAATGGTCCAAGAACAAAAGATGATGCACAATTGAAGAGGAAGAAAAGGGTAGCTACATATAATATGTTCACTACTGAAGGTAAGATCAAATCCACAGTGAGAGATAGCTTCAAATGGATCAAGACTAAACTCAGTGATATACGTTATAGTGTGTGAGATTTTAGAGAAAATTGTTATATGGTTCTAAATAATGAGGCACACTTATGTTTATGAATTACAACTTTGATCCTCATAAATTATAAGTGGTCATGTTCCTTTTTTTCTAAATGGTCTTGCCTTGACGAATTAATACAAAACAAGAGATATTTTAGCATCTCGATTACCATTTTGCAACGTTTTCAAATTTATGGGACTTCATCTAACGTTTACATCGGGGACTAAATATATCTACGTGCAATTATTAAGGTCCATTCATACAACTTAGTCCTGAGATTTATTTAGATATTCATCTCTACACTTTCTTTAAATTGTATTATCTGTCTTGACATATACTCCGTATAAATTATTAAATCTTGGTTTGAACTCTCTTGATCAGCATGAATCGAATTGCACATACGCAAATATATGATTTTATGATTTGACCAAATTAAATGATAATTGAAGAGCAAGTTAGAGAAGTGAATATATATATACATACTTGTCTTGCCTATGTTTCACTACTTGTCTAATTGTCTTGGTATGTACTTTATTTTTCTTTATTAAATTTATGCTGCATAGCTTTATTCTGGCTTGCATAAAATGGTTCATGTCCACGAGGCACATCTCAACGACATCTGATTCTCATAAGGCGCCTCACAAGACGGCAAGACGGCTGATCCCCTGCCAGCAGCTAAAGCACTGCTGGGCCGAATCCGTGATCGCGCCCTAAAGGCTGCTGGGTTACCCCGCTATGCCGGGCGCCAGGTAATGTGGCGTTACGCACTGCCTCGGTGCACATTTCGATAACCTCCCACACGTACATTTAGACTAACCGCGCTCTACTGGAAATAGATCAACGTATCAATAAAGAGTCCGCGGACCTTTAGTACTCACATCGTTTCATCTTCAATGGACAAACTTCAATTCACTCAAACATTAAAATAAGTAATTGCACAGACTTGGTTTTATTTCATAATGAGTTAAGAATGCATTTTGACGGGAATGTTAAATATAATTAATTTTGTAATAATTAACTAGAGAAAGGCCATCTTAAAAATTGACTTGCAATTATCCCTTTTTTTTTACCCAAATTACTTTTTTTAGGAATATGCAAAAACGAATATATTATTGATAAAACTTCCAATAAATTAATTTCATGTTTTTTGGAACCTCTGAAATATTGGTTGAAAATTTGCTTAGGAAAATATTTATATGAGGTCTAGTAATCCCATCCTTGAGTGATGTAATTAGTGTTTACGGAGTATAAAATTGATATAAGAAATTGTTACCACGCCTCGGCAAGCTGCTTTTTATTCCTTAATAATGACATTGTAAAGCAGATGAGCTAATATTGTCACATTTGTTGCAGTTTGATCCCTAAATTAACGTAATCGTTAAAACTAACGACGAAACCTATCTTTGAGGACAAATTCGAGGGGAGCTTAATAAGGAGAATTTCAAAGAACTTAAAATTTGTCTCATCATTCAATTTTAGCTCTAAATGCAAAAAGTGGCATAACAATCATTAAAATCGATAAGAGTAGCATTTGATGTAGTAAGCTAGAATTTTTGCCGCCCTGGAAAAATTAAAATTCCCAACTCATTGGATCAACCTTATCAAGAAATGTGTCACCACGGTGTGCAATTTCGATTCTTTACTACCAAACCATAACTCCTTTCAAACCTTCCTGTGGACTCCGACGAGGAGACCCACTTTCTCCTCTTCTTTTTGCAATTTGCTCCAAAGCTCTCATGTCATCTCTCCTTCCTCCAACATAATAATGTTCTTAAAGGAATTTCAATTGCGAGAAATTGCCCCAAAGTCAATCATCTGCTCTTTGTAGATGATAGTTTCATTTTCATTCACCTTAACCAAAGAAGTATTTCATCCTTTTGTAATACTCTCAAAAACTTTTGTGCGTACTCTCGTCAAATCATTAATTTCAAAAAATCTACTATTACTTTTAGCAATTTCACACCTTCATCCCAAAAAATAAAATCCTTAATGATATCAAGATTACACCATCGGATTTTTTTGGCTTGATATCTCTCTTGATGTTACAAAAAAATAGGAAAATTTTCTTTTCAACTATTGTTGACAAAATTAAAAATAAAATTCTAAGCTGGAAATCAAAATCCCTTAATTTTGCTGGAAGGATCACTCTTATTAAATCTGTCCTTCAATCCATACTAGTTTATCCAATGAGAATTCATAAATTTCCCCTCTCCTCTCTTAATGAAATCGACAAGCTTCTTGCTAATTTTCTTTGGGGCGGAAATCACCCTCAAAATATTCATTGGATTAATTGAGAATTTTTATGTCTTGAAAAAGAAAATGAAGGATTGAGGTTTAAACATCTCCATCATTTCAATCTTGCTCTACTTGCTAAACGCATTTGGATACTTATCCATCCCACCTCCAACGAGTGAACTTTTCAAATCAAAATGCTGCCCCCAAAACTACTCCCTTAATGCCTCTACAAAAATAATCTTTCGACTCAGAGAAATCTCCATTCTAAGTTCGGGGACAAAATAAATCAAAACATGATAAGGACTGTTGGTACGGATATCAATATAAATATCTGGTTTGATCACTGGATTCCAAAAATCACCCAAAATTCCATCTCAGAGTACCAGATCCAAAATACCTCACAAAATCAACCCTCTAAAGTCTCTGACCTCCTTTTTACCAGAAATACCTCGAACACCTAATTCAAGTATTCCTTCGTGAAACTATAATCAAAAAAATCATATGCATTAATCGACAGGAGAGAGATGACACCGAAGATGGCCACAAGAAAATTTCAAAACAAGAGATATCTACAAATCCATCAATGAAAAATCTCCAAAAGTCCCCACAAATAATTTTAACATCATACCAAATAATACTTGAAAAAAAATCTGGAAATTACCTGTCCCCTAAAAAATTAAAACCTTCATATGGAAACTCCTCCTCGACAGACTTGCAACCAAAAATATTCTATCAAAAAAAACAAAAAAAATCATAAATACAAAATGTGTTATAAATATAACTAATAATAAAGTAAATAGACAGAGAGAATAACAAACAAGGAGAATAATATCTTTTATTGCTTTTGTTGTTGTGTTGTATACAATACAATGAGTACCTATTTATAGGCTTCCAATATAATATACAAAGCAATTACTTGGTGAATAAGTAACTTAGAAAGCAAGAAACCTAATAGCTTCCTAAGCAAGTCATCTCCTTTCTTGGTGGACAAGACATCCATAATATTTCCATAACACTCCCCTTGGATGTCTAATTAACTAAAATATGCCTCAAGTGTTCCTTACTAGGAAAACCCGGCCAGGATAAAAACTAAATAAGCAAAAAAGTGGTACATTATTCTCAACACACGCCTTATAATGCTACCTCATTAAATCTTATCAGAAAACCTATTCGGGGACAAACCTCGATTTAAGGAAAAAGAGTACAACGTGTATTAACTCCCTCATGACCACATTAGCTCGACATCCCTTAGTCGACGTAGTCCCACGCTTTAGATAACTTTTTCGAATGTCAAGGCAGGAGCGATTTAGTGAATATATATGCCGATTATCACAAGATCGAATCTGGTTGACATCAATTTCACCCATTCTTCAAGATCATGGGCGAAGAAAATTTTGGTGAAATATGATTTGTTCAATCTCCTTTGATATATCCTCTTCCTTTAATCGCCAGAATCTACGCACTATCTTCATACGTGATCGTCAGACCAACTTTTCGTATAATCCACACGTATTTTGGATATTTAATGATCACGCTTCTTAGCCAAACGCATTCATGACTCGGGCTTCGTATCAGCTAATATTTCGTAGTCGTTCGATGATGTCGAAATAGTTTATTTCATAAATCGCCACGAACAGCTTATTCCACCACTAGTGAATAAATATTCACTGGTGGATCTTCCACATGGGATCAGATAGATATCCTCGCATCGATATCCAATTAGCTCCAATTTGAGGTATTTAATCCCATATCCATTGCACTTAAGGTATCAAATGATTTGTTTTAACTCCATTCCAATGCCTTCTCGAGTTGGTGCGTAACTATATCTTGTTAATAGATTAATGTTAATGATATGTCTCTGGGCCTCAGATGACCTAAGATACATTACCGCTTCCAATAACACTTAAATAAGGTACTTCATGACTGTGTAGTTCTTCATTATTTTCTAGGCCCGAACGGGTCTTTGTTCATTATCTAAATGACATCACAAACTATCGGGGCGCTAATGAATGTGACTTATCCATAAGAAATTATTTTAAGACCTTTTTCACATGTTTTCTTGACATACAAATATTCCTTTACTCAAGTGATCTATTTGCAGTCCAAGACAAAACTTTGTTTGTCCGAGATCTTTCATCTCAAATTCCTTCTTTAAGCAGTTTACAGCTTTTGGAAGTTCTTCAGGAGTTCCAACTATATTTAAGTCATCAACATAAACTGCAATTATTACAAACTCTTTTCCTGATCTTTTCATGAAAATGCAAGGACATGTAAGATCATTCTTATAACCCTCTTTGGTTAAATATTCACTTAGGCGATTATACCACATTCGCCCAGACTGCTTTAATCCGTATAAGGACTTATTCAATTTTATAGAAAAATGTTCTCGAGAACTTGAACCATGTGCTTCAGGCAAATGTAATCCTTCCGGGAGTTTCATATAAATGACATTTTCTGCCGCACTTACATATAGATAAGTTGCGGACAACGCCCATTAGGCTAAATCGAAATCCTTCATGTAACGCCAAAGCTAATTACAACATCGAAAGATAGCTTGCATCCACCACTAGAGAATATTGCCTCCTCATAATCAATGTCAAGTCTTTAAAAATCCACGGGCTGGGGCCTTGCCTCAGACCTCACAATTTCACCCTTTCTACTGCATTTTATCAAATACCCATTTATATTCCACCGACTTTACACCATTTAGCTAGGTACCTGACCATGTGTCCAAAAACCTTCGCTGCTCAAGTGATTTCAATTCCGACTCGATTGCCTCTTTCCATTTTGGCCAATCATTCTTATGCTCAATCATTCTTATGCCCGCATTCACCTACAGACTTTGGTTCATGATCCCTATTTTCATCCATCACATTCAGTGCTATATTATATGAGAATTTATCGTCGACATGTATCTCATTTCTTGCCCACCCCGCATCCTACTTATAATATAATTTATCGAGATCTCTTCATTGCTATTTCAATTTCGTGTACCAAGTTCTTTTGGAACCAAATTATCAGTTATGAGTTGATATTCTTCAGTATTTGTTCTATCCTCTTCTTGACCATCTGGTGATTGTTCCTTTTCTTTTTCGTGGATTTTTATTATTGGAACCGATTGGTCTACCACGCTTCATGCGTGCTTTAGACTCATTCGCAATACTATTGGGTCCTTCAGGGACATCAATTCCGATCGGAGCATTTGCAGCTGGTATGTGTGATTTAGACACACCTGGGTCGAAAAGCATTCGCGCTTTTATTAGCTAAGCCTTGGAAATGAATTATCTTTTGAACTTCTAGTTTATATTGTTTTGAACGAGGATCAAGATAAGATAATGATAATTGATTCCAACTACTATTTCTCAGCTGCTTATTCTCTCCCTAAATATTGAAAGCGTGATTCGTCGTTGACAATCGCAAATCGAAGAAGAATAAGTCTCCTCGTAAGGTTCCAAATACTTTATTATGGATGTGCACTCAAGATCAACATAAATTCCTCAACCTCCTTTGAGGACCCATCTTAGTACGTCAGGGTGAAGTAATAGGGACATATACCGCACTTCCAAATATTCTTAGATGGAAATATTAGGTTCCCCGAATCTCGAAACCAATCTAGAAATGGATGCTGAAGATAACCTTGTTAGCCTGACGCGAACAAGTGTTATTGCATGCAGTATAAATAAGTGGCCCCCAACAAGTAAACGGGATTTTGCCTCATGAGTAATGATCTCGCAATCAATTGGAAGACGTTAATAAATAAGTCAAGAAGACTACTTGCGGTATGAACATGTTCTATGTAGTTCAACATCAATTTCCACCAACAAACATTAAAAGCTGAGGGAAACTCACGTGCATTATCAAGCCTTATCTCTTGATTGGATAATTGCGGAAATGTGCCCTTTAATCTAATAATTTGAGCAAGTCTCGCAAACTAAAGCTACGAGTGTAATAATAGTGGGATATGCACCATCTTGTCAATTTATCAATAAGGACTATGAAATACCAATGCCTTAATATACAAGATGTATCAGTCTACATATATCACTCCATACATTCCAAAAAATTTGGAGATTTATTTCCCACCTTTGTTGGTGAAGGTCTGATAATGAGTTTACCTTGAGAACATGCAGCACATACAAATTCTTTCGATTGGAGAATTTGTCGACTCTTCAATGGGTGTCCAAAAGAGTTTCCAATTATTTTTCGCATCATAATTGATCCGGAATGGCCTAACCGGTCATGCCAAACAATAAACTCATCATGCTTCTTTCAAACTTCGTCGATATGACATGTGTTTATACTCGAAATATGCGTGGTAGTAATAAACTCCACGGATAACAGCCAACTTTTCTAACATGGTCTTTTTACCAGATATTATGCTTGTATTGAGAAATTTCATTCCTCCTTCACTTGTCGTCTCAATGTGATAGCCATTTTGGTGTATGTCTTTGAAAACCGACAAGTTTCTTTTGAGACTTGTGAGGAATACAAAGGCATCTTAATATGAAATTAAGTGCTCTCCAGTGTGAACAATATGTTAGCTCTTCCAGAGCCTTCAATCAATTTTGCACTACTTGATATTGTAATAACACTTGCTTCTTGTGTTATCAAATAAGAAAAATATTTCTTATCTTTTAGGATGGTATGAGTTGTTGCACTATCTGCAAGACATATTTATCCTTTATCCATGTTTGCTGGGTGGCCATCCTATTGAAATTGAAAATCATACACCGCGTAGTTCCCAGGAAAGATAGGGCGCGCTACAAAGACGTTAAATACTAAATTTTTCCCTAGCCGAACTAGCCTGGGACATGGTATAATCACAACACCAACTATGATTAGGGAATTCATTGTTCCTTATTATGCAAAATGAGAGTAATATTTAAAATTAAGAAAATTGATAAATATAGTTGTTAAACATTATTGATAAATCAAAACACATCAATGATGACTAAAAACAAAACATCACAAAAAGTTCAATCAAACTAAAATAATGCCATGGTCCAAAAGGCTTATTCAAAAGAAATAATGTAAATGCAACAGTTCTAGATGGCTTCATCTTCGCCGACTTTTTCTTTTCCGTGATAACTTAGAAGTCATCAACATCCAAGTAAGAACCTAAATTGACTACGCGACCACCCATTTAATGCAAAATTTGTTTCCACCTTTGACTTTGTTTTTCATTGATCCCTGATAAAGATCAACAAGATGCTTCGGGGTACGACATGTATGCGACCAATGGTCTTTACCCCACAACGTAGCATATATTCTCCACCTACTTATCCTTTGTTCTATTATTGTTCCACTTCATATGTCCACGCTCCCGATACGATGGACGCCCACGGCATTGACGACCTAGAAAACTACATCACCTTCACGACTTTATTGTTTTGAATTATCACACTCGTCAGTGGAACGGGTCGATTCGCTGACTTTACTCATGATTTTTCATCAAGAGCTCATTATTTTGCTCAGCTAGTAGCAAGCAACTGATTAGTTCAAAATATCTTTTAAAGCCTTTTTCACGAGAGCAGATTCTACATCATTCAATATCTTTTTTAAAGCCTTGCTTGTTATTGGAATAAGTTTTGGTATTGTTGAGTTCTTCAAGAGAGATTTCAGACTCTTGCATAAATGGAAGTAATAAGAACTAGTCAACATGTTATACAAACAAAATAGAAATATACTAACTCAGTGTCTGAAATTGGTGTTAATGAAATAGCCATGTTATCAGCAATGGTTGGTATCTTCTTAACGTAAACTCATAGAAGTACCGCCTGGTTAGTTTGTAACTGTATCTTTTAAATAAGATGCCCTCCGAGCAGCATGCATTCACCTGAGACAATCCCATACTTGTGCTGAAGAGAAATAATTGATGACTCGAGCCAAGATAGGTTGAGTTAAAGTGGACAATAACTAGCTTAATAAAAATTGATCTTAGTCACAGGCTCAAGATACCATAAAGATTGAACACAATATACTCCGTAATATTCTATCTATTGATTTCGTTGATAGAATATCAACTATTTATAGTACAAGAGTTGGATAATGGATAACACTGGCTACCTTTTAGTTCTCCTTCATTTACATAACAACCTATATCTCCCATCTTATACAACAACTATTCCAAATTCAAATACAATTCAAATGCAAAACAGTTTTGCATTTGTAGCTATGATTTATCTGCTAAATTTCCTGATATTGTGCAATGATCTCAGTCCTTCCATGTAGGCACACCATTGATCATGCATAGGTAAACATGCTCATGTCTTCTACTGTGATTTCTAAAACTGAGTTCTCAATAAAATCCTTGTACTACATGCTCATATAATGATATATGTATAACACAACAAACTTTAGAAACTCACAAATACACACATTCTAAAAGAAAGAGTGATCATCTTCGGCATGTGAAAAAATATACTATTTAAAACTCTTCACCTTCAAACCTCTTCACGTGTGTGTAGGAAGAACTCAGGAAGAGAATTAGCATTCTCCTTCATGTATATGGATCCATTTCTGAGAAATATTGATGACAAGGATTTTGAATGCCAAATTCGAACCAGTGAAGCAATCAGGACATATATATGAATTATGTTGTCAAAATGATCAATACTTCGGATTCCATGAAAACTGGTCATCATGGAACTAAACTGGAATAGAAGAAAGGAAATATAGACACTATCTCATTCAGCACTACTCAAGTGGTGGGGCACCATCCTCTGTGAAAGGTTCGGCGCCAACTGAGGTAAGATTCCTATGGAGTTGGACCCATCTGATACAACTTTTCCTATTAGATGATGTCAAGTACAAGCGAGAGTAAAGAACAATGGTGTTTAAATCATTATGGTACATGCATGTCAGTTTCTGTCCCATCGTTACCAGCATCAGATCCTCCACGTTACCAGCATCAGATCCTCCATCGTCACGCAATCCATGGAAGTCACAATGAACACCGATACCGAGCACACAAAGGTGATGAACTAGCTCTGGCTGAGAGGGAGACATAACATAGGAAGACATGTAGACTTCCTAATATCACAAACAACGCAATTAATTCAGGTAACATGATAATTCATTAGCTGCATGTGATAAATAAGAAATAGAGATTGAACCTACATAAAAAATATGGAAGCTACATCAAATACCTGGCCTCGAATTCTCGTATCTCTACAAGCTCCCCTCCATGCGTATCAGTCCATTGCACTTTCCTTGTTTGAGTTGTTTCTGTTTGCCAGCCAGAATCATTATCTTTCTCCAACGATACTTCATGTTCCTCATTACTACCACAGGACACTAGTATTTTTTTATTCTTAGGCTTTCTCAAGCAACTCTTGATGGTAACCTTTTTAATGATATTTTCCTCCACGACAAGATCAAGTGAATATGTTTGATCCTTGTCCTTATCAGGAAGAGAAACTTTGGGCAAGACTTCTTGATGTTGTGTGGGAATCACTTTTAGAGGCAATGAACAATCAAGTCCAGTGGTAGCGCAGCCAAAGCAAACAAGAGAGGCGCGGACAAGTCGGTTCTTATTGGAAGCCAGCTGGTTATCAGGATCAGTTTCTTGGTCAACAACTGGTACTGATTCCACGGTTTCGGATAAGTTTATCTTCGTTCTTCAGACCCAAGAGAATAAGAGCCAGGCCTTTTCTATACCCAGAAGCGGAGGACGAGAAAAACCCTCCTCCTTCCACAGCAAATAACATTGGTTCTGATCATCTCGACATTATACGCCTAGATTATACTTACTCTTCTGTGTTAATAAATAAAACCACTCGGGAGCAAAAGGCACTAGCAGATGTTTTGACTAAGCTTTGTCCTATAAAAAGAAACAAAGAACGTTTATAAACAAGCCTGCCACAAAAGGTACATGAACATTCTTTTTTGTATCTTTATGTGCCATCTACCTAACTAGTACAGATAAGTCGACTACCAATATTACATTATATGATTCTGAACATTGACTGCATCCAATGTTTCGATAGAAAATCATAACATATGGCAGATTCATACCGATAAGCATGCTAACGAAGTTTCATCATAGCATATTAAGATATGGGAAAAGTTTTAGTTTCCTTCGGGGACTATGGATTATTCGTTAAACAGTATTTAGAGGTTGTATAACAGAACATAAAACAATCAGAATCAAACAAGGATAGTTAAATATTGTCCATAAGTATCTGTTCATTAAACAGCATTGGTCAAGCAAACTAAAAATCATCATATCATCATGACCCAAATTTTTTTGTAATTAAAGAAAATGTTCACATTCTAACGAAACCATTAAAATCATATTTTCTTATGAAATATTCAGCAACATTGAAGAAACAATTAATCAAGTTTCAGAAAAAGACCTAAGTAGTAAAACATACACTCATATAAAAAGCTTCAAGCTTTCTAATTCTACCATGTCCACTCAATCCGATAAACCCAAAAAACACAATCAAGTTGAAATTAAAACAAAAGGGGTCTATGAGTCAAGTTAAAGGTCAAATTATTTCACCTCAAAACCAACTCATCACCATATATTAAGGTATGGGAAACGTGTCAGTTTCCTTAACGGACTATGGTTTGATCACGAAACAATAGCTAGACGATGTATATTAAACCAGAAACAATCAGAATTACATATCGTCCCCAAGTATTATTCCCTAAACATCCCTAATCACACGAACAAAAAATCGACAAGACACATTTTTTCTTGGAATTAAGCCAAATTTGACAATTACTAATAAGCAAAACACTATGACCATATTTTCTTATGAAAATATTCAAAACCATTCAAGCACCAAAGTAGTTCAACTTAATAACAATTTGACAACTAAATATATATTATCACTAACCATTCAATATTCACAGTTTAGTGACATTTAAACCATTCAAGCACCAAAGTAGTTAAAATTAATAACAATTTCACAACTAAATATATGTTATCACTAACCATTCAATATTCACAGTTTATTAATATTTAAAATTAATTACCAACATACTTAAAATCAGATTAGTTTCAGAAAAATACCCAAATAGTAAAAAATACAGACTCATATAAATGGCTCCAAGTTTTCTACTTTTACCATGTCCATTTAATACAATCAACCCAAAAATTACAATCAATTTAAAATTAAAACAAAAGGGGTCAATGAGTACACTAAAAAGTCAAATTCTTTAAGCCAAAAAACCCAATTCATCATCATATATTACCCACCACAAGAAACTATATTTTTAATTATTTTTATCAACAGAGAGAATTACAATATATACTGCATATATATATATATATATATAGAGAGAGAGAGAGAGAGAGAGAGAGAGAGAGAGAGAGCGCTCGCAGATGAAAAATGTGAAGATTTTGAAGGAGTGAAGGGAAACAATATACAGATCCATTTTCAGTACTGAACTTTAATCCGGGCAGACCGCGGTACTCTTTTCAGTGTTTATATACCGGCGCCTCGACTTATACACCTAATTTCATTGCTGAAATAACTATATTACCCTTAAAATACACACATCGAAATACAGTAAAACGAATTATTTTATCCCTAAAAACTAAGTATGCGAAACGACTATTTTGCCCCTTCTCTATTTTGCAAGTGTAGTAGTTAGAAAGTTTCATTAGAGCAAAATTGTCATTTCACTAAAAAAGTGTATAGTATTGCCCCCCACCCCTACATGCCTCCACCCCACCCCCTACCCCCATCCCACCCCGCCTCCACCCTACCCCCCACCCCTACATCATGCCCCCCACCCCCACCCCCCGAGCCAAGTTATACACACACCCAAATGTTGTTAGAGTTGCATAATAAATTCACTATTTTGCCCTCCCCTATTTGGTGTCAGAAGTAGCGGCATAAGCCATTAAGCAGCAAAATTGCTGGCTTCAATAAAAATGTATAGCGGCCATACCCCCCCCACCCCCCACCCCTCGAAGCCGTTATACACACCCAAATAAGGTTGGCCTGGATATGAAATGACTATTTTGCCCCTCCTCATTTGCAAAAGATAAGAGTTAGCGAAGTTTCATTACGGCAAAATCAAGTTTATTTCACTAAAAAATATATAAAGTTGTCAGCTCTACCCCCCTCGAACAAGAGTACACATTACCCAAATAGCTGGGTTTGGATAATGAAATGACTATTTTGCCCTCCCCTCATTCAGGCATAGAGTTATGAAAGTTTCATTACAAGAAAATTATTTCTATTTCACTAAAAACGATAGCGCCGCCTCCACCCCCACCCCCTACCCCCTTAAGATCATCACGGCCCCCACCCCTACCCCCATCCCCTACCCCGCTTCCACCCCAACCCTATCCCCTGAATTTCCCCTATCTCCACAAAATTTTACTCAACCACACTCACCACAACCCCCCATCGCCTCACCCTACCAAACACCATCACTACTACCTCCCCCACGTACTCTAATTAACTTTAAATTGATCACTTGAATATAAATACATTAAATCTCGAGGTAAACTAACCAAAAGAAATACAAACTTGCATTAAAGAAAATAGAAAGCAAACTTAGCACTTGTTTTATCATCGAGATAATAATAATGATAATTTTATGATTACGCGAAAGCGAGATTCGTCAAGGAGTACTACATACGATTCTAAGTCGCCGGAGGATCTGGCGCGGAGTCGAGACGGTTGGTCGGGCGGGCGGCTAAGCAGGAAAAATGCATGTAGGTTTCTCAGATGCACAGTACGTGTCACGCTCTCCATTATTCTTGCAAACTTCAGAATATTCAGTTAGCCGCCGCTTCCTCCATTATTCTTGTAAACTTTGCAATATTCAAGCCACAAGCTTCTCCATTATTTTTTGCACGAGATTTGATTTGATTAATTTGGGATGAAAATGGAGAATTAATTTGGAATTTTTTCCGTATTTGATTTGTGATTTTGATTTTAAGCTCAAGCTGATTTTTTCAAATTTTATTTAAAATTCGGGACATATAGGGATGAAACGGACATACGCGGGGTCATGGATGTGCGCAAGCAAAGGCGGGTAAAAGGGCAAGCAGAAGTGGGATAAATGACAATTTTGCCCTTAACGAACCGCTAACTACTACACTCTCAAATAGGGAGGGCAAAAATAGTCATTTATAATTTATACTTTTGAAATAAGCAGTGACAAAATAGTCATTTACTGCGGATCAATGTGTATTTTAAGGGTAATATACCATTTCACTAACGAAAATTGTACAGATGAGTCGCGCATGTACACTAAAAAGTACAAGGGCTCCGCCTCCGGATTAAGTTCGTAAGTGCCTGCACACTAAACCATGTTATGCGGGCCTTTACCCACCATAGCTGATTTTGTCGTCACGCGAATTTTACTGACGACGTTAATAATATATTAATTTACGTTAACCGAACATCAGATAATATACCATAACGCACCCTAATAAAGCCCACTCTATAATAACGGTAATATATCACATGCAAATACTGTTACTACTCCCTACCTACACAAATACATACATCCTTCACATCTCATATAAGTAAGTTTATGTTTATAGACCATTTAGTAACATGCAATCTGTACTATCTATACTCACAATTTGATTGAATAAATTGGTCATCAAACTCTGAGTGTAACAACTAACATCTAAAACGACACCGTCCTTTCTATTAGAGCTCTTCAAGGTTTCTTCCCATCATCATTTTCTATTATACATTTAATTGACGTTTTCGTTTTTCCGTATTATCAATTAATTTTTATTCATTATTTTACTATATATAGATTTTACTCCGTATATCTTTAGATTTGTCTTTAAAAATATTTTCCTATTATCATTTTGTTAGAACTTTTCATAGTAATCGATAGTCTTTGATATGGAAAGACGAAAACGTTAATTAAATTGAATTGGGTGTAGTATCTATATGGGTTCGTGTTGTTTTTTGTGTATTGTGTTTAGATCATAGATTTGATTTCATGTAGATCTGATCATGAGTTTGTGATGTATTATTATGCAATTGAAAGCTGGATCTGTTTTATGATTGATTTAAAATTGTTATTTAATTGTGAATTTTGATCTTAATTGTTTTGCTGTACTGTGCCATTGATCTAATTTGAAGAGGCTCTCGTAAGAGGGGTACAACGGGGGCCGGATGGTACACAACCTTATCCCTGCAAAGAGGTTGTTTCCAAATTGACCCGAGAGTGGTACTACTTCATGATAGATAAGAAGTGTAGGTAGTGTAATGAGCCACAGAGCCGGAGAATTTCGTTTTGAAGTGCATTTTCAATGTGGGTTTTCTTTTTGATTAAATATGAGTGATTTCGGTTTATGGGTTGTTTTGGATCTGTTATATGATCAATGATTATTTCTATTTTAATAGTGAATTCTGATCTTAATTGGTTGTTTTTGTAATGTGTCATTGATCTAAAGTGCAAGATTAAATAATGTGTTCGTCGAACATATGGGTTTTGGTTATTCGGAGCCATGATCGAAATATTTAAAGAAAGTATGTTTTGATCTACATTTTAAATTTAGTGTACTTTTTATTTTTATTTTTTTTATGCTGGGTTTTTGTTTATGGGGTTGTTTGGTACTGGCATCTGATGCTAATAAAGCTATTTCATAATGAAATTATGTTCTTCCCAGATTATTGCAGCAACAGTTGTAATATTTTATCGCACTGTGCATTACTGGTATTCTTATAATTGAGTTATTGTTGCTCTTCAATTTGAAAAAAAAATTTGAGCTTTTGTGCTCCTCTTTTGTTGCAATATCTTGTGTGAGTTGGTTAGTTAATTAAGTTTCAAGTAAAAATTATTGCTACGGATTTTGTTCTTGACATAATTGTGAATTCATTTTGCATTGTGCATGTACTTTTGCTCTGATTGGATTACTTACCTGATAATAGTAAATATTATTAACTTATTTGAGATTTTAGCAACTTGTTCTTTTCTTCCTTTTTTCTCAAGTAATAAGCTGTGTTTTTCCCCAAGTTATGTTCCCCATTATTGGAAATTCCATGAGCTTATTGTCGATCGAAATGTGTTTCAGGGGTAAATAGTCGTTATTGCTCATGGATTTTTTATTGCTATTGTTAGAGATATAATTTATTTATATTTGCTGTATTTTATATAGGTATTTTATTGCCAAGTGCTTGCAAGCATTTGAGGTGAATGTCAGAGGGTGCAGTCGAGTACCTGGTGCTCGAGGGGTAAAACTTCTCTTGTGCCTGTTTCGTAAAGAAGATACGTTAAAATGGCTCCCTCAAGCAAGGCTGAGAAGAAGGCTGCAGTTGATGCAGCTGCGTGGATGTTTAATGTGGTTACTTCTGTTGGAATCATTATCGTCAACAAAGCCTTGATGGCTAAATATGGTTTCAGTTTTGCTATGCCTAATATCAGTTAATTTCTGCTTCTATAGTAAAAAATTACATCTATATCTGTAGTCTGACCACATATATTTTCTTTTTATTCATACCGTTGGCATATTGGATTCTACCTGTCATTTTGAAATCATACTAAGTAGTAACGAGTTTGTGCGTCGACTAAGATGAAATGGGTGGTTCCAAATGTACGGGACATTCAGTGTTAGACTGCAACTAGAGTAACTAAACTAATGGTGATTTTAACTTTGTAAAATGAAATTTAAAGCCTCTTGATTAGACTATGAGAAACAGTTTCACGGTTTCACCTATTCATTGGAAAACTAATCTTTTCTTGTGTATATATATATTCTCTTTTATGTTGTAATATATGAAACCACATATAATTTGGTGCAATAATGACATAGAGAACCTGAAACTGATGTATATTTACATTTCCCAAACTTTTGTGCTTGTGCATGTTGAGGTTGAATTGAAAATTAATTATTCAGTTATGTGCAGCTACAACGTTAACTGGTATGCATTTCGCTACCACAACCTTGATGACAGCTGTTCTTCGATGGCGGGGGTACATCCAACCTTCTCATCTACCTATTCCAGAGCTTCTAAAATTTGTCCTATGTGCCAACTTTTCTATTGTTGGGATGAACGTTAGTCTGATGTGGAATTCAGTGGGGTTCTATCAGATTGCCAGTGTATTTAGTCTGATCCCATTTAGTGTATTCGGAAACAAAAGGTGAGACTTATATTTGCCATTTCCTCACTCAGATTGTTAAGCCAAGCATGATCCCCGATCATGCTTATTTGAAGTTGTTTTTGACAAGATTCGATATTCAAGAGACACAAAGCTCAGCATTCTTGTGGTCCTAATAGGCGTTGGAGTTTGCACTGTGACGGATGTGAGTGTTAACACCAAAGGTTTTGTAGCTGCCTTTATTGCAGTCTGGAGCACTGCTATGCAACAGTATGTAAGTTTCTCTTTCCTTCTTAAATGCCCTTGATTATGTTTTCCCAGGGGTTGGAGTTTTTACAAGATTCTGGTTGTAAGTTCAGCTCATGTTTTTTATTCTTGTTGCAGTATGTACATCACCTTCAGCGCAAATATTCTCTTAGTTCATTTAATCTGCTCGGACATACTGCACCTACTCAGGCTGCAACTTTATTAATTCTGGGCCCTTTTCTCGACTATTGGCTGACAAACCAAAGGATTGATTCCTTTGAATTTAATTTACCATCAGTGGTAAGTATCTCAGTAACTTTTATGTCATTTGATGCTTTTACCTCTCTTTAATGGCACTTCTTTTTCTATGCTTTTATAAAATGAGATTTGATTTTTATGTATTCAGTTTCAGTCTAGTCTTCGGTCAATTTCTTATTTTTATTTATACTGAGTGGACTCAGATTATGTTGTTCACTTGATCATGGAGTTTGTTCTGTCCCCTAATCATGTAAGCAGGTGTTTGACAATATAAAGTTGGGGAATGAGAAACTTTTGATATGTGTTTAGATTAAATGCTTAAAGAGTTAGACTGGAAGTACCTAATCTAGGTTGGGCAACGATCTAATAGTAACTCCAAGGTTAAGTGCAATTGGCTTGCAGCAATTCTAGATGATTTACTCCCTGAATTCTGTGTTATGCTAACAAAGTGGATTGTGGTGGTTTGAGGGCTCAGTCTTAATTCATTACTGGTGCAAGACTAAGGTTCCGGAATGATCCTTACATGCATAGGGTTCTATTAGGCTTTGAAATTAATTCCATGAGACAGCGTTGCTATGGATGTGATTATTGATTACCTCTCAGTGCTGGTGGAAAAATAAAGGGTAGATACATTAAGAGGTTGTAAGCCTCGATGAATTTCGTGAGACAACCAGTCAACGTGTTAAATAATATTTTCGTGCCTGGCAATGAAGTGTACTCGAAAAGAAGTAGATACTTTTACCATCTATTAGAGATTTGAACTTGTGTGCTTATCACGCAATATGGCAGCACAACACTTCAAAAGAACCCCTAGACACCCTAAAAGTTCAGTAAATAAATACTTCAAATTATATCGAGTATAAATTGATTAACCATTAGACATTTTGCATCTTATATATTGAAATGACGTCCAGGGCTTATTGAAGTTCCTCATAAGCTGACACAAATGTATTATCGAGAACATATTGTGATGAAGAATTAATCTTCGTATAAGATTATGCATTATTGTGCTTAATTTAAGGTCAGTACTATCTGTTTTAAAGTCTTGAATCTTTGTTTAAGATTAACTATTATTGAATATTCGCTCCTGCGCTGACGCTAATTTAAGGTTGCCTAATAAGCCCCTCACCTTCGTTATTGTGTCCTTATCTTCTGCAGGTGTTTATTATCCTCTCATGCTCTATTGCAGTAGGGACCAACCTCAGCCAGTTCATCTGTATTGGCAGATTTACTGCTGTGTCTTTCCAAGTACTTGGCCATATGAAAACCATTCTCGTCCTAATCCTTGGATTTTTCTTCTTTGGCAAAGAGGGACTCAATGCACATGTGATAATTGGTATGATCATTGCTGTAATGGGAATGATGTGGTACGGGAATGCATCATCGAAACCTGGAGGGAAAGAGCGCCGCAGTCATTCTTTACCACGGAACAACCCTCAAAAGCATGGAAGCTTGTCAGAATCTTCAGAAACTGATGAGAAGGTTTAGCTATTTATACCATTTTAAGCCTACAAGGAAAAACCAATATTAGGATTTATTTATAATTGCCGACTCTAGATGTGTTTCTTTCAATGAGATCTTTCACTTTTATAATATTATTAAGACCTCTTGAATCCCTGATAGGGATAAGTGTTCTTAAATAGGGATTACATCATATCTCAATCTTCATTATTTTTAACAATCATAATGTAATAACTCTTTTGCAGTGTAACTAAAACCTTTTTTTGCCCTGAGATCCCATTTTTCCATTACTACTTTCAATATTTACTGAGCCTATTGCTTTTGCTTATCCACTTTCGGTCTGGAGTTCATGATCTAAGAAAGAATTGAAGGCATCCAAGCAACATTCCATGACCCCTCAGCAAGTAACCACCTTCCATATGGCAAAAGCCAATCGATTCCCACAATAGTAGCAGTCACATTGTATTAGTGAATGAAGAACAAGGGTAAAGGGACATTTGTGTACATGCTCTAAATCCAACCAACTATTCTTAGCCAAAGGAAGAAACAAAAGAATTGTTTCACTAATCACAGTGGTGATTATATCTGACAGACCACAAAATAATCAGCTCTGTTCAAGTGATGCCACTCAAAATGATCAAATACAAATCAGTATTGTTTGTCCTAACCATAATACAACAGAGTGTGGCACACAGACATGAAGGCCTGTTAAAAAACTTATCAACATAGATCTTCAATAAACTAATGTATTCTGCATACTCACACCAGTGGTCTTCCTTGCAAATTACTTACAAAAAAACGTGAAAAAAGGATCTAGAAATGCTACAAAGAGTTAGATTTAGATGGATATGGTACAGCCTAATTCTTTAGCGGCGGTATTTAGAAACTGCATAGGCATTCCAGCGTGTCGGCTGTGAGCTTCCATGTTAAACACTTCAATGTCTGTTAGCCGTTGATATCGCTTACATTCACGAACTGATGAGAGAGGTTTTATAATACCATTAAGAGGCACTTCCTCCTCCCTTGGTTTTACCGAACCAGCTTGTAGAATTGCTCGGAGAACAGACGTACTCAAAGCGCGGACATGAGCACTTGGATGAGAAACACACCGCACTGTAGCTGGTAGGCGACACTGCAAATGTAATAGCAGAGAAACCACTTTAAGTGTATATCCAATAGATAGAATAGTCTGGGATTAAAATCGGGCCAGCATTTCATCAAAGAATGAACCCTTCACTTTTTGGCTTGATATGGGATATGGCCATTGTACATACAATTGACACTTTACAGTTTGCATATTGAATATTTTCTGATAATAGTTCACATTGAGAAACATAAGCCAGCACGGCTATAATTTTGGATCGTAGGTATGTAACTAACCCCTATGATTCCATGATGTGGTAAAGGAAAGATAATAGGGGAAAAGTTATTTTGGAAATTACCTTCAGCAGATTTGAAAGCCCATCAGCAACCGACAATCCAGAGTCACCCCACTCTAGGACTGGTTGAACTGCTCTGGCTGTTGCTTCCAGAAGCTGCCAGATATATAAACCATTTGAGAGTTGATTAATTTAAGGTTGTTCCTGTCAAACTGGAAAAAGACCTATATGGAACAAATCAGTGTTGTAGAAATCAAGAGGCCAAGTACTATACCTCCAATTGGGGTAAAGTGCATGCCTCCCCGTCTACTAACATTCCATCTGTGGCCCGTAAGAGGAGATCCGAAGCACTGGATAATATTACTAGAGATTCCAGTTTATCATGATTTCGCATCAACTCCACAATCAATTTCACAATGCGCTGGTTAATCCGCCACTTCTCCTGACTAAGACCATCATCTTTTGCGATCCAAGGTTGTAACTCCCTTTCAGCCTGACAAATACAGAAAGACGGGAAAGTGAGTAAACGAATATTGTGAACATGGAGATGAAGACCTACTTCTGCGAGGGGAAGCCTTAAAGAAATAGTTTTGAGATTTTGGAAGTAGTAGTAATTCTATTATGTACAAAATGACTTTGGAAACTACCTTATAGTCAAAGCAATTAAATTGAAATATAATACTACCTCCATTGCTTAAAGATATTAACAATTTTGTTGTCTTAATTGACACATACAACTTTAATTCAAATTAATTGTAAAGTAGGTTGAAACGACTATAAGTAGGTTGAAACTACTATATTTTGGTATCTTTTTAGAAAAATATAATATAACATATAAAAAAATATTTGAATTCATATAGAAACTATAAAAATTCAAAATTGAACGATCTTTTAGTGATTAAAACAAAAAACATAGTCAAATCACCTCAGTAGATATATAAACTATTCACGAAGGGCAAAACAAAGATGTTGAAGAATATTGCTAATTTACTTGAACAAAACAACAAATATTTTTATTGACAATTTAATTCAAGTATGCAAAAAATCTAAACCTGAAGAACAACAGCTGTTGCAGCTTTGGTTGGTGATGCCGACACCACATTGCACATCGCATCAATCACCTGCCGTAACAAACACAAGATGGCTAAGCATATCTGCAACTTGAAAAGTGTATATGCAATGTGTGCAACTATGGCCAAGCTCCTTTTGCAGATGACTGAATACAGATATATCGTTTCTTTTTTTGCCTTTTTTTGTTAGCTTTGTGTAACCAAATAAAAGCTTCAAGTCCAAACTCCATTTCTATTTTTCTTTTTTTGCAAGGGGCTACTTATAATCTGCTCAAATAACATATCTAAACACCCTCGAAGGAGCATCACAGCACAATGTACTTATGTTCTTCCTTTGTTTCTTTATACCATTATAATTTCTATTCAGTCACATCTTCAAGTCAACAAGAGACTCCTTTACGAAGGAAATCCAATAAAACAAATTCTAATCAGAAGTGCACAACTTCAATATCTATCACATAAAAAGTTATAACTGATGGGATCACAACTATCTCGAGAAACATGCAACTACAAGTTTATATGACAAAGATACTACAGGTGTTCAAAATTCCTTTCATTAATGAGAAAGATGTTCTTCCATTTCAAGATTTTCCAGTTTTAGCTTACAGTTATTAACTTCATGCATTCAGTTATATCCCAAAATATCTCCATTCTTAAAAGAAAAGAATGTAGATATCTGCATTCCAAAAAGAAACACTGAACCATGAGGCAACCCTCATGAGCAAGCCAGGCAGAAATACACAGCATGAAAACATAGAATCTTTCGACAACATGAACTAATGCATACATAAGTGGAACATGATTTCAAACAATTCACTTCAACTCTTCTAAAAGAATTTTGCCATGAAGTTCAAAAGGCTTTGAAATCTAATCAAATAACACTATGTGCTCCTTTATGAGAAGATTTAAGAGGTACGACAATTTACCTGTCTCCATCCTTGTTGAGCAGATGTGCTTTCAGCACTTGGCTGCATTTCAGGAGATGCAATTAACTTGTGCCAGAGCAATGAAACAACAGAAAAACAAAGTTCTTGTTTCTCTGAAAGTACTGAACTAAGAAGAACTTGCGCGCTACAACTAAATCCTATGTGTCTGTCCTTCGTCAAAAAGTTGGCTAAATCAGATGCCTCTGTGGGGAAAGTTGCAAGACCTTTTCCGATTTCACATGTCTGTGCCATATTATCCCCCTTGACCAAAGATCTAGACTTAGCTGGATCATTACACACAGGAGCTGATGGCTGCCCAGATTCTGAGCAACTGCAGCTAGCACATTTACTCTGGATTTTCCCATGAAAACAAGTAGAGGTATTCTTTAATAGTGGTGCATGCATTAGATGGGCTTCCAGCGGTTCTGCCTTTGTAACAATTGATGCAACAACTTTGCGGTGGACATCAATGAGATTGAGAAGTGATGATGATCTAGAATGAATTTCACTGTCCCATTTGCATCTTATCAAGATAGACAAAGCATTCATACATACTTTTGATCTTCTAAAAAGATCAGATATGTGAGCAGCTACCATAGCTGCAGCAACAATTTCATTTGAACTGTAGCTCCAAGAGGTTCCCACAGAAGATGGCTTCAAAGAAAAAAGAGCTTCGAGTATGGTCAATATCCTCCGAGTATGACTTACTGCAGAGTTGATACCGTGCTGTAACTCGTTCAGTGAGTCCTTTACTTTTGTAGCTTTGGCTGGATCCTCTCCACCATTGTTTCCTCTGATGAAAGGAAAGAGCTGCAGTTCACAGGAAAGAGCACAAACAGCAGCAATCACATAAGAATCAAAAGCAGCAACTGGGCCCTGCCTTTTTGTTTTACTTTCTTTTTCTCTCCGCTTTCCAGTGGGAACTTGAAGGCCTTCACGTGCTTCATCAGCTACAAACGATTCTTCTCCTTTTGACCTCTTGTTTCCATTAGGTCGTGCTTCATGACTGACACAAACAGTTAACACAACGAAAAGAAGACGTGATGCAAGCTCCACAGAGGCACATGATTCCCGAAAAAGCGAGTGGACCATCATGCGAAGTTCTGCCACAGCAAGATTTTTTGAGGCCGAGCCAAATACATATCTTGTTTTCCTAATTTGTTCTCGAGACGAATCTGGTGGGAAGGTTCTCTCAAGAATTGCTTCAACAGTAGCGACAAATATCTTCATAAGACAGGTTTCAGATGGGCTTCCACGAGGCAGATACTCAAGGACTTTCAGTAAAGGTATGTACAAGTTCCATGATAATACGGGAGGTTGTAATGGCGTTGCTACTATGATTTCAGGCAGATCTACAGCCGAGGAACTTAAAGGAATTAGGCCATAAGCAGCTTCCCATATGGTACAAATTCTCCATTCGACTTCAGGACCGTGTGCACAAAGCATAGATGCAATTCCCTGCGCAGTGGCTTCAACTGTAGCTTCTGTTGCAGGCAATTCTCTCTAATGAGAAAAGTTCCAGGATATTGTTAGATTCTAAATTCACATCTTAAAGTATAGCTTGAGCATATTCTAGGAAGACAAATTTCATCACAATTGAAACCTACCTTCTTCTTCGCCCATGATATGTAACCACCAAGAGGTTCATGTTGTCCATCTGTTCCTTCAACTTGTCTTAGCGGAGGAAACAGCAGAGCAGGCTGCGATAGTATCCGAAACAGCAGGGCAGCTGCTGTATCTGCTGCAATGCCAGCTCTCATGGACATTGCAATACCAATGGCACGCAAGAAATGTAGATGCATCCAGTTCCTAGGGAGCTTCATAAAAAGATCAAATTGTTAGGAGCTTATCCTAGAACGGGAGAAAGGGCTTCCTTGACAATCCTACAGAAGGACTAAAAGTTACTATGCGACTGTTTTCTCAGTCCCCCGAAACGGAACCAAATGGACTTTATTAAGTCTCGCAAAAAAAGATACTAATAAATTGATCCAAAAACATTATAAAAAAAAAACCCATTATGTTTCCAGTGTTAAAAATGGTTGAACAACTTAGCAATACATTAACACTTCTTGATGGGAAAGTCCGTGCACTTGCCATTAGTCTTAATATTTGGGAGCAACTTATTTGTCTCTATTCTTTTTGGGTAATGGCTTGATAGGTAAGTATTAGGGAAAATTAATCACGAAAGTTTATAACTCAATTATTTAATTCTGCTACATGTATTATGTATGTGTTGGAAAAGGATAGCCATGCACGAAACTCACACCTACTAGTGCCACCCAAAACTCCTCGTGCCTTAACTGAATCCTAGTGTGTTAGCCTTCACTCCTTCCAACTCTGTATACCTCTCTAGAACCTGAAAAACCAAATCCATTTGGTGGCAAAATTCCACATCAATTTGAGTATATAAGTCCCCATGTCTTAAATTTATGATACTACTCCCAAGTAAATAATTAGAGTGTACAAGAAAAGCCAATGGAACTCGGGTTAGACGTTACGCCACTAGCGGGATATTAATCGCAATGACAAGGTCCCGGTTCGAATCCTTGCAATGACAAGGACCGAATTTTAAGTGAATGGCCAAAATACTAAAACCAGTTTTGGTGTAGATTATCTCAAAAGGAGACTGGATTAATCTCAAACGGTTTTCCACAGAGGAGACTACTCTAAAGTTCTTGAACAGCCCCCTTCACACATGTTTTTTGCCACCAGAAGGAGTGGTTGACCATACAAGATTAGGGGCATGGTTGATTTTAAGTAAATTAACTTACCCTAACACCGGTTGCATAGTCTTCAGCTGCTCGAAGGAGCTCCACTAGTTGTACAGCAGCATCAAGTGCATCAGGAGCCCATGAAGGTGGAGCTTCTAGAAGTCCAAGAAGCAGCCTCTGTGTGGCACTTGGACTAGCAATTGCGTAGTACCTAAGTGATACATAGTTAATACACTGCTTTAGTAATTTCAAGGATCTCTAGATAACAAAATTGCAATAAACTATATGATGAGCAAGAAATAATCATAAGCATCTCTTGAAAAAAAATCTTAAGAAACTTACCGATGAAACAGACGTGAAAATGGCTCAAGAGCAGGCAATCCAGCAACAAGATGCTCATCCATGGATGTTGTTGGGGGTGGAAGCAGAAGAGCAGGAACAGCAGCTGCAGTCAATGTAGCAGTTTCATAACGAGCTACTTCCTCGTCACAAACACTCAATATGACACCAGCACCATTAGCAACAGCCCATCTCGGTGTGGAAGGCATTAGTTGTGGATGCTTCCCTGATCCACGAGTATAAGTTGTTGAAGGTGAAAGTTAATCGTGAGTTATGCTTGCACTGTCATGAACTATTATCTATGCATGCAGGGAAAGGTTAAAAACATGAACCTCTGAATATAAAGTATACGGGGCCAAGTGAAATAAACTTAGGGAAAAGAGAGAAAAAAAAACTGATCATCGAAATTCTTTCAATGTCACCAAAAGGTTTACTAATTCAAAAGAAAACCATCTCTAAAAGAGCACTCATTTTGCAATAATAGAAAATCAGATACATAGTTTCTGAGCAACACTAGACATGAAGGAGACAAATATATGCTCCAGATGATGGCATTAGACTCGGATGGATTATTCCAGCATGATAGGAAATTAAGGTGTGGAATCTGAGCAGTCCAGACAGTTATTTTTCAACAGAAGATGCACCATATAATGACCACAAAGAACAATTTAGCAGAAACTTAAAGTTTCATTCAAGGATACTAATTGGAAAACAGTGCATCTATTAGCAATAAGGCAGCGGTAAAACACCAAACATTAAATGCAGCTCAAGCACGTACAACATTTCAGACAAATACATCACAGAAACCAATTCTCACAATAGGTTGGGGAAAATAACCTATCAGCATAACTTATCCACGAATTAAATTATCATGAAATTTATAACAAAAAACACTAAGTTGTTGAAGGCGGCTTGAGATCACCAGCAGCGTACTTCCCCATGACTCCTCCGCACCAGCGAAACCACATGAGAAGGCAGGGCTTTAAGGGATTAAAGGCAATCAATGATGAACTGTAAGCAGTTCTTCCAAAACCCACAGGTTCGCCTATGTAGGATGTGCATACTGAAGACACGTATTACTTATTATTCTAAGATTTAAAATATTATGTTTGCTGTGCTACTAATATAATACACAGAAATTTAAGTGGTAATACATCAAAGCACTTACCAACGAAAATAGTCACTTCTGATACCTAGGGGTGCTGCTATATCAGTAATCCAAGGAGATAAAGGCCTGATGGGCTTCCTCTCAGGTTGTGGGGGCAGACTTGGGCCTGCCACAGATTTACTTGAAGAAGCATGACTACTGCTGCTGCTCCGTTCTGCTTCATTATGACTACTGCTGCTGCTGCTCCGTTCTGTTTCACTATCCTGCCGTTCAGCCTTGTAAATTGGGCGGTTATAATGAGTTAAGACCCTTAAAATCTCTCCACATGCAAGAGCCCACTGTTCCGAATACTCATTCTGCAGAATCAGAATGAAATTATAAAAACTCTTGTTATGATCATCCAAGAAGCAGACAATCATTTTGTGAAATAAACTATTTTATCAAATATGACCTTTGGGTTACAGCACCTAATTATATTAAAATGAAATTTGGAAAAAGATGCATTGAAATATATGGAGAAAATTATTAAGAAGGTGAGGAATTGGATGAAGATAGTAGACATAGGATTTAAGCAGGATGAAATAAATGGAGAAGTGCATCCAGAAAGTTATGTGAGAAAAAGGTCTCTCAAAAGGTCGAGGATAAATTACGAGATGGCAATAAGATCATCTCTGTATATGGATCATAGTGTTGGTCAATGAAAGATCTGCATGTCCATAAGATGTTAATATCATAGATGCGAATGTTGAGATGGTTGTGTGGAGTTACCCGCAAACGAAATTGAAACAGCCATTAGGAGAAGGGTTGCTCCAATTGAGGGAGAATATTTAGAAGGCTTCAGAAATAGATCTTACCAAAATAAGCAGCAAGGCTAGAAAGAACAATGAAGAGAGTAAGTGAAGTGGAAGAGATTTAGTGTCTTGAAGTTGGTGCTTTAATAACACTATATATAAATGTTTTGTGTTGAACGTGATTAAATTATTAGTCAATAATAAATCTTCCATCCAAATTGTCCATACAATAGAACAGCAAAACTTATTCATAAAACAAAATTTTAGGAGCGTTCATCACCTCACTGCCTGGGCACATCAAGGAGATGAAAGAAGCAAACGGGGAACTACTACAATCATACTCCAATGTACCATCGATAATACACGAAATTATAGGAAGTATGACTGAATTTCCATGCTCAGGGTGATGAAGCACAAATGTTGCTGTAAAGAAGAACGAAGTGAGTCACGTTGCAATGTAAGCAAAGAGATTGATTACCTAGTAACTAACACATCATCAATACCTAACACATCATCAAAAAGCAGTTTCTCCTTGGATGGATATCGGCTTTGTATGAGCTGCCAAAACAAAAATATTGTCAGAAATCCTTTTAAAGAAGAAATTAATTGATTGTGGCAAGTTACAGCTTAACCAAACTGCCAATGAGAAACAATAAGATGTCTAAGTTATAGAAGTGCAAAATAATGGAAATACCTCTGCTATGTCCTCAGGGAACTGTTCTGATGTAAATTGGGCAAAGAACTCAACATATGCTGTTATTTGAGCCTAACAACAGTAGTAGAGAAGAGCCATCAGGTAAAGCATCTCCAGAGAAAAAACTTAAGTCAAAAGAAATAATTCTTGAGCAATAGACAAGATAAAATTAAGAATTCATGTAAAGAGAGGCTCATGTACACTAAGTCTCAATTGATCTATTCCACAAAACTGAAAGAATTGAAAATGATCCACAAGAAAGGAACATTCGTGCTTAGACAAAAGAAAGTGATGTCTACATACAATGTTCAAGATTTTTTATAGGTTGAATGGTTTTGACTTCTCCGAAAATATGTTCAAATTCTAAAGCACTAGGACAACTCCTAGTGTTATACTATCTAATAGAAAATAATACATGGCTTATGGGTTGAGAACAACATGATGACAAAGATATTTGTGATTTTGCATTCATACAATGATGTGCATTAATTGGTAGCCAGAGAAACATGGCTTTTCGATATGTGAAACTAGCCCACTCCTTAGAGGTGGAAAGATATTCAAACGGATTTTGAGTATCCTCATGGTCGAATTTATTCATGCAGTCTGCCAGCTCACTATTAAATATAATATTGATTAAAAGTCAAACCTCATCATTAAACTAATCATTTACGGAATGATGAGGTTTGTAAAGAGATAAGTTGCGCCGCTAAGTACTTCAACTGATGGTGAAAGAACCATGAACAACAGTAGTCCAATTATACCTCCCTGCTAGAACATCAATCCTCGAGTGGCAATGAACCGAAATCTAACAACAAATAATGTTTTAAAAGAAAACCACAAAACGAGATTCACATTCAATGATGTAACTTAGACTTAATCTTTTAATTAGGCCAAAGGTTCGTGCCAGTCACAAAAACAAGAAACATTCAATAAGGAGTTTTAGAAGATGGTAATCACCTTCCGCTGCTGCATATCATGCGGCGGGGGCCAATATAATGAGGAATACTGAAGACTGTCGATCCATCTCTCACTTGAAACGGCCATTTAAGATTAAATTGTCGATCTTCTACCACAACAAACTTCTGTCCTGTCCTACCAATCAAGTATCAGAGTACTACAATTCAGCCGAACAGCCAAAAAATTCGGAAATGAAAAATGATAGTTTAACTAAATTTGTTAATCTATGACTTCTCCATTTCTCCAATAAACTAAACAAACATGAAAAAAAGTTACAATTTTTCTATTTATCATGTTTTTCTTGCATATTAAAAGGGTTGTTTCTTCCTACAGTAAAATCTGCTTGATTCAAACATCAATAATATTCTTAGCAAGTTTCTTAAATTCGAAAATAAAATTAGCATTACTAAAACACAAAAAATTCAACAAACAGATATAAATTAGTTATTATATTATTTTAGCAATCCCAAATTTCAGTTAATCAAATACAGAAAAAATATTCGCTCCATTTTTTATGAACAGAAAAAAAACTGATAACAAAATTAAATCTAAAGAAAATTAAAAGTATTACTTGGAAATTTAAAAAAATAATTGAAGCTGACTGATTCAATATCAAACATTAAAATTAATACAGTTACATTTACAAAATTAAATATACAGAAAATTAAAAGTATTACTTGGAAATTTTAGAAAAAAAAATAATTGAAGCTGACTGATTCAATATCAAACATTAAAAATTAATACAGTTACATTTACAAAATTAAATATACAGAAAATTAAAAGTATTAGTTGGATTTTTTTCCAAAAAAATTGAAGCTGACTGTTAAAAATTAACAAAAATTAATATATTCACTAAATATTAGCTTTAAAATGGTAAACAGCAAAAAAATGGCAACATCTCTTCTCAAGAAAATGCCTTATGATTTATTTTACTGGTAAAGATCCAAACTTTATTAGTAAAGATCCAAACTATTTCACACCCTTTTAGATTCCTAGCATAATTATTTTTTTAAATCTCGCCTCGAACACGAACCTCTAAATCTCTAAATACTCCAAACCACTAGACCAATTCGATATTCTCGAGTTTTAGCATAATTACTAAGTGCAACAAATGTAACAAAAACATTAATTACATAATATGAAAGTAAATAATATCAAACATAGTTGAGTAATAAGGAAATAAAAGTACCTAAGTTTGATTTGTACGATGATAATTAAGACAACTGCTTAGTTGAAATGATATTAGGAGAGAGAGAGAGAGAGAGAGAGAGAGAGATTATTGAAGGAGAGAGAGAAGAGAGAAAGATTATAGAAGGAAAGAAGATCTTTAGCTGCTCTCTCTTGTATTGTTAGTTGTATACGTGGCAATGATATTTTCCTCACACCTCACAGGCTCATCTATCTCTAGATTTCATTTTTCTTTTTAACATTTTTATGAGCATAGCTAACAACTAACTAGGGTTGTAGTAGATAATCCAATGGTATTTTTTTATTTTGAGTTTAAAGTTTGAAGCTCATTATTGATAGAGGTTTGAGAACTATAATAATCTTAACTATAAAAAAAATTAAGGTTTAAGATTCCAGATTAATAATGATGTAGTCATTCAAAACTCCACTCAAAAAAAAATGATTCGACATTCTGCCCGATTGATTATAGATTGATTCTGATAAAGACATTGTTTCGATACCTAAAATAATCAGGTAATTATAGATTTGATAAAGTACTTACACCCAATACCCAAGTAAACTCGACTGCTTACATGGTTTTGTTTGTACACATTTATATATGTATAAATTGATCGGGTAATCCCATACTCCCTTTGAAACTCTAATTCAAAACCCGATTCGAGCATCCTGCTGAACAATTGGTGACTTTGTGCCCCCTAAAGATGATACCATGGACAACTCTTCTCCAAGAAAATTTGGAAATCTCTATTTTTGATCTCTTCTACAGGACTTTTATTAGTCGGGAAATATGGCTGTCATAATATTTATATCATCATTGATGAATTCTTTTATATTTGGTCTAAATATTATTTCAGGATCAATAAAAACAAGAATGAAATAATATGCTTCAAGAAGGAATCATGAAGAATCAAGTAGCTTCTTCATGGTATTCCACCGATGCTGGTGTTTTTGAATTTGCATTTACGAATTTTTAAATTTGATTGTTTAGAATGTTTGTAATAATTAAGATTCTTAGTTTGAGTTTGATACGCTGGAAACGAACTAATATAAATTCGAATCTAAACGATATTTCCGATTTCAGCTATTTAGTTTCGTATTTAAACCCTCGCTTGATTCCATTCCATTAATCAATTCCATTTACCTACATAGTATGCTAAACTATTACTCCAATATGATGATATTCACAATTACCTTATATATAGTGTAATAAATATAAACAAAGTTTCGTTAACATTATAATTTATAAATAGATGTTATATATTTATATGTCATAATATTAAAGATATATATTACATTAACTATATTAATATTTTATATATAATTTTTTAATTTATCCATGTAATCAATTAATCAATATATATGGTAAATATATTTAGTAGGAAATATTTTATAAATAAAATATAGAAATATTATAATTTTAAAATAAACTATATTAGTGTCTAAAATTTAAAATATTAATATACTTTAAAGTAGTAATATATAAATTACGTTAAACTCTATAATTCAATGAATATCATAATATCCATTTTTGATTTTTTTTTGAAAAATATATTTTAAATTAATATTTTAATATTACTTTAAAAACTAAATATATCAGATTTAAACCAATATACTACAATATAACATGGAAACTTAATATAATTATTGCTATATAACTATGAAATTAATACTAATTACTTTAAAATGTATATCACTTGAAATGAATATATTAATATTATTTTATATGAAATAAATAAATAAAATATATAATTAATAAATATATTACTTTAATATATATTGGTTTCTATTATTTATTTTATTATCATATATGAAATATATAGAATAAATTATTTGATTCTTATAAATATACCAAACAAAATAATTAAATTGTTTCAAATATTTTATATACGCATTCCATTACCACATTCATTCAATTATTCTCAAATCTATTCCTCATACCAAACGCATCCTTATAGCTTGCTCGGGAGGCTAAGAGAGTGTTTGTACAAGTAATTAAAATCATGGTTTATTAACCATCGGAAAAGAGTTTTCATTTATATATCTTCTTTTGATTTATTTATATTTACTGAATTTTACATGCTTACCCATTACCACCATCTCCTGCCAAACTATGACATCAAACAAGTGGAGCACATGGAGCAGAATCCAAAATGGTACTCAGAAGAAAGAAAGGGCAAGAGAGCTGCCCGTCAATAGCTCAAAAGCTTCATCAAGCAAATCATGGCAATAAATTTGAGAGTTTGACATTTTTTTACATAGTATTTTCAACTTTTGACATCTTATTAACATATTTTATAGTATATCTCAAAACAATTTAAGGTTTTGAATTTTAATAACTTAATTTAAAAAAAAAAAGTTCAATCAAATATTTTTAACGAATATTTGAAGAAGGTAACAATTTGTTTATAAAGTTTGCATTTTCACCAAAAATTCGGCAGAGGTTGATTGAAACAACTTGCACCAATCTATATCAATCCATATGTATAAAAAATTAAAAGATGTTTACTAAAAAGATTGTCTAATTTACTATATGATTGAAAAAATTAATAATTTTTTGAGTTCTTGATTTTTTTTAATGTTGAATCTGTTCTTTTTATAGTTAAAATTACAATATTTCTTAACCTTCATCCTAACAACGAATTTGAACCCTTCTTTGAGGAGGACACCACCATTTATGAAAATCTTAAAAAAGAGACGTGGCTCAACACTGACCCAGATTTATATTTTGTGGAGTAGAAAACTTGTGTGTATCTTTCTATGTTCATACATCGTTCCACCCACTTGCCCATACAACCTTATGTTTTGTAGGGTCCATTTTCCATGACAGAAAAATGGCACTAATGTCATGGCGATATGGCATGCATGGATTTATATATTGATTATTATACAAAAGCCTTTTTAAAAATATTGGATAAATCGTTGTTATTGAAAAATAAAATTGTTAATATTAACCTGAACTCATAGAAAATATCTTTTTTATCTGTAGACTTGAATTGATTTCATCGATCCTTAATTCTAAGCAATGTTTACCATATCAAAATATTAATTTTTTGAAAAGAAAGAAATTGTGAAAAGCTCATGCCATTACCACAAAATCTCCTAACCAATCAACCCAACTACCCGATAATCCCCCTACCCCCTCCCCAAATTGTCCCCCTATTTCTGCCTTTCCTCTTCCCCTCCCTACCCCATCCACTTAATCATCTTCAATCCTACCCCTGGTCCCCTTCCTTCGTCTTCCTCTCCTATTCCCCACCTACCCCCATCCGTTGAAATCCATGCACCATCATTACAACACTTAAATTTCCCCATGTTCGATCCACTTTTTCAATGTCAGCAAGATGAAGCATACCACGCATGAAAGTGATGGTATAAATGACCAGAAAAGGACATGACACGATGTTTGAATTAATGGGAGAGCATTTATTAATTCTAACTTTCAGAATGCATTTAATACACTTCACAGATTTCTCTCAAAATGGGGCGGGTTAGAAATGAGACTCAATCTGCGTTAATTAGAATGGATGCGTGATCATAAATTTATAGTTATTCACGAAATTATCCTCAGACACTAATTCTATTCAAGGAAAAAGTTAAAGTGTCAAATTAAAATTCGGCCCCATACGCTTATTCAATAATTGGAAAGATTTTAGATATCTATTCAAATGCTTCGTGCCTATAAAAAATTTAGCCTTCTATTATTATGTATACTATTTCGACTTGCAATCTTATTTTGCAAAGAAAGGAGCCGAAACAGTATTCCCTTAAATTCATTTTAATTGACTTTCTCACATATTGAGATAAATTTTTGATCTTCAATTATTCTTTAATTATATTACTAACAAAATTAAAAAATTAATATTACGAAAGATTTTAGCATCTAATCTAATTATATAAATTTTATATTTTAGAATAAGGAATAATTAATAATTGATTATAAAGCTCAATTTAAAAAGTCAAAACGACAATTAAAATTGGACGGGAGGATATTTAAAGTATACAAATATCATGAATAACTTTTTATTTGAAGCTTTAATTTTCAATAAATTTTAATTTTATTTCAATTACAATAAAATTGAATAATTGAATTTTAATATATCTATGTTTTACAATATGATTAAAGTTATTACTTGTTACATATTTTATTAACAATCAAAAAATTAATTAATTTGAATGTAAAGGAGTATTACTTAATTGTACCACATGTTCATCGAAAATAAACCCTTATTTCTATATTTATTTTCTTTACCTAAAATTTTAATGAAACTATACAAAATTATACACACTCCTATCATACGGAGTATTTCTTCCAATAATATAATTAAAATAGATGAAAATATAGAAGCTCGACATTAATGAAACATTAGGCAGGCATATATTCCCATGAGTTCGGTTTCAAAACTCCAATAATTTTGTCGATATTTATCGACCTCCATCATAGATGCTAGACTATGATGTAGAGATTACGGGAGGACAACAAACTTCAACTTTAGAACTCAATTTTGTAAGCAAGAAAAATTGAAGGTTGTAATCATGTGGTACCCAACTGCAATCGGATGTTTCGTAAACCTAATTTTTGACTTTGTATTCTAATCGAGCACGTATTTGCTCATCATATTCTTGGCTTGTACTCACGAAACTTTACCAATAATTAAAAAGATGTTTGACTATGGTTAGCTTCGATGTTTGACTATGGTTAGCTTCTATACTCTAGTAGTCTACAATTCCAACGTGCACAAGAATAGAAAGTTGGAATTTCAAGAATAGTATCAACAGTCACGCACAATGCAACTTGCCTACCACTTGAATGACCCCAATAAGCCAATTGACAATCCCAATTCCCACCAATAATTAAAATATTAAAAAAAGGAAATTGATGCTACAAAGCCTACAAGAATATGGAAATGATGGTTACAGGCATCATAGTTGACTTTCATAAGTGGATAACAATTAGTGTTACATTATTGAGTAAATAGTATAATAATACTGTTTTCTTATAACCATAAATATGGTTACAAATGTTCTAAAATAGTATAAACTTCAAAATTAGAATTGAGATCTAAATTTATAACAAATAACTTTAAAAAATATGTTGCATTATCTTTATGTTGAGATATCTTTTCAAGTCCATACCAAATTAAATATATATATACAATTTTTTTATCCTGAAAAAAGTTATCATAAAACGTTTGCAGAATAATTAAAACATACATTTAGAACAAGATATTCTAGAGTTGGAATTTGAAAAATCAAGAATATTTTGTCAATAAACTTGTATCAATGATCTTTAAAAAAATATTTCGAAAGAAAAAGAAAATTATAATAAAATCGTTGGTGGAGTAAACAAGATGCATAAAGTTAAGTAAGCCAATTATTATGTCCTAAGTAGTCAGAGATAAATATCTAATGGAATCTATCTAGAGTAACGATGGTCATTAGCACAAACAGTGAAATGTCGGCAAACGCACTTAGATGAAAATGATTTAATAAACAAAGGCAAGTGAGAAAGACAACTAGTCAGCTCCATTAGCAAAAGTTGAAAACTACATCCATTATTATTTAGTATTTTCATAATTAGACGGCTAAGATACTTATAATTAACTCCTGTGTAATGTAAGCTTGCATTGCTTAATTAATTAATTAATTAAATGAACAGTTTATAAGTTTGGTGGCATGTTGATTACCGTACACGTGTTACGACAAAGGAAAGCAGCGATGTAATAATGACAATAATTTTATTATGGTACTATCAACTATGAACCAATTATGAGACAATGAAGGCTTTTGGACGGTGAAGGAGAATGACAGGTTCATCTCTGGATGATATGCCCTTAATACCGTTTTTTTCTTAGTTGATAGTAGTATATGGCAGGAATGATAATTGATGTGATTTTCGTTGTGAAAGAATGCTCAAGATTACTATTGATGAAAACTCCAATATATATGTTGGCATGAAGAGGCCTTTGTAATAAATGGGGAACTATTTGGAAAGCAACTATCTATCCGGTGAGGGATCTAGCTCAATTAGAATGAGATCTCAAATACCACGTATAATCACTAACATATACTCTTTTCCGTCTCAATCTAAACGATTATTTAAAGAAAAATTCTTTTCATTATAAGCCGATGCTGCTTTCTTTTATCAAATTTAACTTTACATATCGGGGTTTCAGGATTGCCTCATAATATTTTTCCTATTTGGCTGATAACCTTTTCGCCCTTGAAAATTGTACAATTAATGATTATATTAATAAAATACTTTTTCTTCTAAATAATCAAATAAAATCGGTACTCCGGGATTATGTTGAAATAAAAGCGCTTGCTTCTTTCCTTTCAGACACTATTAATTACTAAATTATCCTTCTATCTAAAAATCTAAAGTTGTGAGTTCTACTGCGAACTAATTACCACTCTCTATTTTTTATTGATTTTTCAGATATCGCATTTTAACTTTGACTATCAATTATTCTTATACTATATGGTCAAAAATTATAAGAAAATAATATTACGAAACTATTTTCAAAGACAAATATAATGATATAACCTTTAAGTATTTATTAAAATAATAAGAATTAAGAATTAATTGGCCAAAGTTTTACCTCGAGCATACCTAAAACGCTAAAAACCTCGAGGTAGTATTAAGCATTCATCGATTTATACTGCGAGATACTTCAAGATTATTAATCGGAAGAATCATGAGCACATACGCATGCTTTCAGACGATACATCATATATTTCATGGCTATATACCGAGCGCATGTTTAATGATTCAAAGGTACGACAATAACACAATTTTTTTGCTCAATTTTGTATCAGATAACTTTCATGATTCAATTCACAAAAGCACTCGCCTCATATATTATATATTATTAATTTATTACTCATTTCATCAATATATTTTTCTCATCATATGTCATTTTTAATCTTTAATAATTTATTTTAGTTAAATAATAATATATTTTTGTGGTGGAACTATTATTATTATTATTATTATTATAATATGTGTTAGTTAAATAATCATATGTGTTTTGTAGAATTATTATTAATATTATTATTATGTAGAACTATTGTTATTATTATAGGTATTAGTTAAATAAACATATGATTCGAGTAGAATTATTATTATTATACCAATTTAACATACATAAAAGAAAATAATTTGATGATGCAATATCGACATTAATTACTAATACATTTAATATAAGCAAATCAAATTGTTAATTAGAAAAAAATTCAAAAGAGTATAAGTTTACACAATTTTAGAATAATTTCGAATTAAATATAAAAATGTATCAAATATTTGAAAAATTAATCATGTCAGGCATCACATCGCCTCTTTACTAGTATATATATAAACATGTTAAAAAATGGATATTTAATAATTTAAACTAATATGATAATACAAGTTTTATGTCATTGTTAGAAGTAATATTATTATCATTTGCTCAAGTGTGACAAGTATATCAGAGCGAGATATAAAACATTTGATTACATTTTCTTGATTACTGCATCGCTTCAATCTGTCATTGTTCATAAGTCAACTTTATGCAACATTCCTCCTGAAATATTCATCATTTGGGTTAATTTGGAAGCATATGTGAGCCTCAAGTAAAAACCTCATAAGAGAAAACCCAAGTAGATAAAAAAAAAAACCCTACAAGAAAAAGAGTACAACAATATGCGCCCTCAATCAAACGGGGTAGTTTTCAAAGATCTCAAGCAATGCATTCTACTTTTTACATGCTTCTTGAAAATCACGCTCTGAAGAGCTCATGAAGAGACCGCCACATTATCACCGAACGAACGCATTAAGTATCAACGCCTTTATTCCTTTCTAGTTTCCCGTGCGAACGAACACTTGAGGGAACGTGGTTTCGGGTGTCACTAACACACGCAACATTGTATTCAGAGAAAATTATTGAATTCTTATCAAATGGTGTGTTCGTGATACTCCACGGATATTGCCACACCAATCTTAACCATCCTGACTCTTTATGTTGCTTCATGAAGAGCAATTACTTCAAAGATGGTTCGGGGAACTTTCATACAAGTGTTTCGCTGGATTCTAGATATCATAGCATTACCATATGTAAACACATATCTAGTATGATGAAGGCATGCTGGATTTGATAAATAATACGCATCCGCATAACCAAAATTAAAATTGGTTGACAGTTAGAATAAACAAACCAAGATCATACGATTCAAGATATCGGAATATATGTTTTATTCCTTTCCAATGTCTATTTGTAGGTACTTAACTAAATCTACTAGCAGCTCTCTACAAAGGCTATATCAGGCCTTGTACAATTAGCAAGGTACATTAGTGCCCAATGTCACTAAAGTATGGTAACAATTTCGTGATCCAAGATCTTCTTTATTATCTTCCCTTAGGTTTAAATGGGATTATTTTCAATATTAAGTGTTCTGCCCATCATTGGAGTACTAAAGGGTTTGCCTTTATCCATGTTAAAACTTTTCAATACTCCTTTCGTAATTTGATTGCGTATCAATATACCATTTTAGAGTACTAATTTGTAAACAAAGGCGTAACCCGATTTTCCGATCTTTCATTTCAAATTCTTTCTTTGGCAATTCTCGCTTCTTTGATTTCCTTTTATAATTAAAAAATAATATTTAGATCATCAACATAGATATCAATGATTATACCATCTCACCACCATTTTAACCCATATAAGGATCTTATGTAACTTAATTGCATGGCCATTTATTTGGATTTTGATGTTTCAATCATCTTAAATCCTTACAAATAGGTCAGAATAACATCCATAAGATAAATATCAAGATTATTTGATACTCGACAAATCAATTAAATAATGAAATTAATTACATCCATAAGAGGAGAATAAGTTACCTCATAATCAATTCATGGTATTTGAGAAAATCCTCAGGCAACAAGACGAGCCTCAGACCTTACAATCTTCGCTTTTCTCATTTCCCGCTTTTCTTTATGCCACTCCACTTATACCCAACAAAGCTTCACACCTTCAAGTATAGCCACAATATGTCCAAATACTTTTCGATTCTTGAGAGAATTCATCTCAAAGATCTATCGCATCTTTCCAATTTTCCAACATGTCTATTTTGACATTCGCTCAGATCTAGGTTCGCATCATCATTTAAGACCATTATAATTTCACATGCAATCGAGAATGAAAATATCTCATTAATATTCATACCTTTTAGGATCCACAAATTTCCTATATATTAACATAATTATTAAAATCTCGAGATCATTCTTATTTTCGCCATTAGGAAATCTATCTCATTTTCATCATCTTATGCTTCTTCAAGAGCACGCTTTTCTTCTTTCATGGGACTTATTATTATTATCTACTGCCTTTTCAAGATCACTTTAAATTATTTTCACATTTTTGTATCTTTTTCTTTTCGAGAAATTTTTATCTTTGACCCTATAGGCCGGCTTACGCTCAAGCATGCCTTAGATGTACTTTCTACATCATTTTTGTTTCTGGGGCAGACAGTTGGATGAAGTTTTTCTACAATGAAAGCACCGTTGTTATAACAATTGCCTAAGCATAACCGGAAAGTGTACTGACATTATACTTTCGCCCAAAGTTGTTAAACTATAAGGCTACGAGGTATTTCACTTGCTTGAAGAAATGTTATTTCATAAAGATCGATCGATCGCTAAGAGATCAGTTTGAATTTGTTAAGATTTGATTTGACAAAATTTAATAAGGAAACTTTGTGATTCAATTTAAGATCTTATTTTCATTTAAAAGGTATTTTTGAAAATAAAGTTGTTGAGCATATGGCAAAGTGATGGAGTCGGGTTAGACTGATGTATTAAGGGAAAGTTTTTTTATTCCAAATCAAACACTTTACTTATCAAGATCAGACTCTAATGTGTCCTACACTATATATGAGCTCAAACACAAGCTACGGCGTGCTCATTTTTATTATTCATAGAGAGTGTTCTTGAATTTTGGTGAGTTATCAACGAGAGTATAAGGATGTTTGGTGGTTAGAAGAATTCTCTAATCTTCTAACTAATGTAAGATTTCTTATGCACGCCAGATTATAACAATCATCGAGAGTTTATTTTGATTTGATTATCAGAAGTCGAACATTGGGAGAATGTTGGCGTGGAAGTGGCAAGATGCGGAACTGCACTTAGAAGCTTATTTGGAGTATAATAGGCTAAGTAGAATATGAAGTATCTGCAAAGACCATTGGTAACATCTTCATCGCTATACCGAAACCTTCATTAGAAAGTTTCCGTGACGCAGCGCTGCTTTGGCAATCGAACTAGGTTACCACGCTATGTGTTCTTTACTTATTGTCTCGAGTAATTTTTGTATATTGTCATTGCCAATTGTTATTGACTGTCAGTTTCACAAAGTTGGTCGTTGAGAGTCGCTCACCTTACACCGTATTAGAGCAGACACTCGATATATAGAGTGAGATCTAGGTGAACTAATGGAAAGAATCAAAGAAGGAGGCTCAATCACACGTCCCCCACTACTTGATGGGACAAGTTATCCCTACTAAAAAGCTAAGATGACTGCATTCCCCGAGGCCTGCGTATTACCTAAAACCCCGAAAGGTCATGGCCACCTGACGGACATCTCCCACTTAAAAATAATGTCAAGGAGTTGTTGTGCCAAGAGAGAGGTTGAACGGGAAATGCCTAAAGTAGAATCGGCCCCCTGAAAATAATGCCTTAACGCCATTCTCAGACAGCTTGATGGTATTCAAATTGATCACCTCTGTGCGTCGCTGTTAAAACATGGGAATTCCGAAACAACATACGGCGTACTCAGAGAGTAAAATATCAAGACGCTAAACAACCCGACTACAAGATGCGAGACTTTGAGAATGAGGAAGATGAGACTATTGTTACTACAACTCAAAAATTAAAGACATCGCAAATGAGTCCTTTCAGACTGCAGAGTTTCCATTAGTAATCTAATAAAACCCGGTTCAAAAGATATCAACTCTTCCAAAAAGATTTTGGCATTAATAAGGTTACAACGATCGAGGAAGCACATGATCTAAAAACCATGAGAACTGATGAATTAATGGGAAATCTCACTACTCTTTGAGATGCATTGCTTGAATCTGTGAGTCAAACAAAGCGTTAAATAGCCTTTTAAGAAAGTTGTGAATATAACGAAGCGAAGATCTTGTCGAGACTACGAGCCTTCTTACAAAGAACTTTAATAAAACTCAAACGCTTCAACAAGAACCCTATTCCGTACAATCCCTCGTCAATGACAAATGGATCGATACGGGTGGAAAACTCAAAATTTGGAGGATCAATACGGCTCAATCAACAAAACAAAGAAAAGCGGATACGCGTATTTAATATGAAGTCTTGATACATTCGCTGAATGCCCCAACTATGTCAAAAAAGCAATCCAAAAAGCTACTATACCACTCTCTCTCGTATGACGACTCGTGAAGAGGAAGCGGAGGATGCTTAATGTCGCTAAATTTGTTGCCTTCACATCCAAGATCTACGTAGGATACCGCCAATTCAACTGCTATGGATCATCCTCTAACAACATCGCCGATGCTGGGCAATAACTTACCGATAAGAATCGATGGCCAACTATCAAAAGTCGTTTCATAAAGTGGTCCAAACTAACCTGCATTTACTCAATGAGTATTTAACTTCAGAAAAGAATCGTGAACCGACCAAAGCTCATAAGTGGCACGATCAAACGGATCAAAATTCGTGGCATGATCAAAATGGATCAAAATGATGAATTCAAGCATGTATGTCTTGACGAGATCTTTGCAAGGGAAAGTTAAGTGGGGATAACACTGATCGATTATCCGAGAGAATTATCGAAATGAAGTGGATCATCAATAAGAAACGGGTTGCACGAACAAAAACGAAATTTAACTTAGAAAAGAAGTTCACTGAGTGCAAGCACATCGGGAAGTTAAGTGGACATATGTTAGAATCTAGTATGAATTTAATCGTGATGAACACTAAAATTCATACATCCCGGATTCTCAAAATAATGTAAGTTAATCTAAACTTAAAATACGAATGTATGAATACGAGAATTTTACATCAGCAACGGAACCGAAGCCAACCCACCCCCACTTAAAAGCCTCGCGATTGCCCCTCCAAGATCTCTCCAACGCTTGTTCAACACCGAAAGATGTCCTCTAGATTGCACACAAGAGGGAAACGAATCGAGAACTCAACTTGCTGTAGCCTGAGGGATTTTAAAGGAGAATCGAAATATAGTAAATTCTTCCAATTCTCCAAGGGAGGGGGCGAAGCTTTCTTGAGAGGGCGGAGGCTTTTATGATTCTTATGGTCATGAAAACCTATTCCTCTCTTAAATACCAAGTCCCAAAATTCCACTGCTAAGCAACTCGTTAAGAAATCGCTTAACTCGTTAACTTAATTAGACCGCATAGCCTCTAATTAAATAATGAGTTACTAGTGAGTTGTTCTATTTTAATTAACTTAACAAGTCAATTAAAATACTAACCAGCCACTATCTAATAGCTTATCAAGTTATTCATCGATTCACTGTTTAATTGATTAAACTCGCAAGTTTAACCAATTGATATTCATCAACATATATATTTGACAATAGAAATATCGAGAAATACATTTCTCAATATACAAGTCTCTGCGACTTCATTCATGAAATATTATTCAAATATTATTGTACGCTTACAAGGACCTTCTGTGCTCGTATAATAGTAAGTTGTATAATAATAATAATTGACCACTATTATTATAACGATTAATGAGTAAAGATCTAGCACCTTCATAACCCCTTAAATTATCATCAGCGAGAACCCACACTAGTAATATACCATTACTATGAACACTAAGTTCCAAAGAATCACATTTAACCAACTCCGTAAATGAATCGATACACAATTGTCGCAACGGGCACAATAAAAGGGAATCAATTTCATTGATTTCCAACACTCTAATTTGCCCTGGACGACATTTTTGCTACCTTTATCGCGCGATTTAGTCGTAGTTAATTCATAAGAAGTAGGCCATAAAACACTCCACAACTTTTACTTCCCGAGTATTAAACCGAATACATTTATGGCGGCCCCACAAACCAATCAAGCATCAAATGTGCGAGAGGCCCTGGTATCTTCCTTGTATATCAAGAACGGATAAACTCTCCTGGGTCATATCAACATCTATCGCTATATCATCGCGCTAATTCAACATATGCCGTTACGATCCCCACTTAAGCAGACAAGCAGTCATAGTCAAAGTACAGAGCTCATAACACGTATAGTTATATACATCGAGGTCTAAGAATTAATGAACCTAAAATTCTAAAAACAAACATCATAGACACAAATATACATATCTTCTATGAATTGCTTTCGTCACGCCACCTCCCCAAATACCGACCGGCACCCCACGGTATCGATCTAATCCTCACAGCTAACGCGATCAATCTTAATCACTAATCAAAATACCATGTTAGTCATATAACGCTGTCGCCCTAACTAATAACACATCTCAAGGCTCTCGGGCTATCCTATGTTTCTAGGTCAAGAGGTATAATCAACAATTCATGTTGCCTCTCTAGAAACATAGACTAACTCAGATTTTAGCTTTTTACTCATCGAGAATACACATACATGTATATTATATGTAAATATAAACATATAGACGCAAGAAACAAATATACTCGAATATAAGAAGCAACAATATTCATATTTTGCTCACATAACACAATAGATACATACGACTCCCACTTAACCTAACACCACCGCGACATCCTGCCTAAGCACCTACGTTTCGCCGTGACGCCATCACGCTGGCCTCGATGAGCGGCGTTTGCAGTGCGGGTCGGCCAGATTGGCCTCGCTAGTTACTTTATATACTTTGGATATCACCTCTATTAAGCATATTCTAATTAGGTGATACTTTCGGTACGTGCTTGGATTTGGTGATGTGCTCAAGCCCTAGCTGAGCTATCGCCTAAAGATTGCCACAAAGCAACTCAACTGTCCTCAACGCTGTACTACACCAAGTCACCACGAATTTCTTAATCTAACATGCTTCTTTAGCGGCTCTCGCATCACATGCACTTTATTCTCGTGTAGAATCACAACAATACCGCTTGGAACTCCTAAGATACTACTCCACCTGCTGGTATTAAAAAATACATACCTGCACTGGGAACTGATACTGCCTTCGCTGGCTCAAACCGGCATCGTGTACCCGGTGACTACTAACTCAGCATCATCTCCACCATATACCAAGAAAGCATCTTTAGTTCTTCGTGATACTTCAAGATGCACTTCACCGCAACTGCTGGTTCTCACCTAGGATTAGCTTGCATTCATCGGTTATACTGTACAAGATAAAGACACATCGTGTCTAACAGATAACACGGCATACACGACGATCCTATAGCCGCAGGTACATCTTCATTTTGTTCATCTCAAGACTAAGTAGTAGGACACCGTGGCTCACTGAAGCCAACTCCATGTCTCACGGGGAGATACCCTTCGACTACTCATGCTGAACTCACAGCATCTTATTCACATAAAGATTCCGACAAAGTCCACTAGCCTTCTCGGCCCTATCTCGATGGATCTTTATTCCAAGTATATATTATGCTTCGCCTAAGTCCTTCATTGAGAAATATTTACACAAGAAATCCTTTGACTCGAAGTTTAGTAACTCTACGTTGCTTCAATGATAAAAAGATGTCATCTATTACACATTTTACCATGAACGCATACGTAACTCTACTCTACCTTCAGATACAAAGACTCTTTCTTCGCTCTTGATTTAAAACCAAAATCTTTAATTGATTCATCAAAACGTAGATTCCAACTGCGGGATGCCTGCTTAAGACCATAAATGGACCTTTGCAACTTGCATACCTTCTTAGGTCCTTTAGGACATGTAAAGCCTGGAGGTTGCACCATATACACATCCTCCTCTAAATTTCCATTCGAAGGCGCTTACATCCATTTGCCATATTTCATAGTCATGAAACGCAAGCACGACTAAGATTATTCCGATGGATTTAAAGATAGCCACATCGGCGAGTAGGTTTCGGCCATAGTCCACGCCGTGAACTCGCTTGAAACCTTCGCCATAAGTCTATCTTTTGAAAACACGAAGCCTCGCCTTTATCATGTTTCTTCTAAATACCCATTTACATTCAATAGGCTTAACCCTATTTGGTAAATCCAACAAGGACCAAACCTTGTTCTCGTACATAGAATCCATCTCGGGGACAGATGGCTATTTGCCATCCGTCAAGATCTCGCTTATTCATCAGTTTCTTTATAAGAAGCTCGGGCTCACTTTCAATGATGAAAGCTTCACCATACCAGCGCTCTGGTTCGTGACGATCCCCGTTGGATCTCCTAAGGGTTGGTTCTTCCACAACTTCCTGTGGATTAAGAACTGGATCTTCTATGAAAGAAGGTACCAATTTGTGGCGGCCGTGATGTTTCAAGATTAGATGCATCGATATCGACTTATCAACTCGAAGTTTCATCAAGATGAACACCATTACTTCTAGTCCTTCTCGAACAGATATTCATTTTCAAGGAAACACTGCCTTAGCAATGAAGATTTTATTCTCCCCGCTTCGTAGAAAGCGTAGTAACCAACCGTTTCCTTGGATATCCTAATACGAAATAAAGATTTATCGATTTCGGCTAAGTTTATCTTTTGTTAATCTCTAAAATAAGCTTCACAGCCCCCAAATCTTTAGAAAACCCAACTCGGGAATCTTCCCAAACCACTACGAGTTTTGACCGGGCCGACTTGCCCGATATCCGTTGGGCGTAAAGGCCGCGCTAAGCCAAGATATCCCCGCAAATTAACCTAGATCGATAGCCATCATGTATCGAACCATGTCGCTAAGTGGTTCGATTTCTCCTTTCGACACGCCATTACGCTGCGGGCGTTCTCGCCGAGTGAGTCAGGAACAATACACTTCTTTAAGATGAGTATTGAACTGCGGACTCAAATATTCTCCACCCCACGTACCGAGAATCTTTATCATTTCGTTTCAATTGGTTTTGTGACCATTTTGGAACTCCTGAATTTCTCAAAGGACTCGTGTTTCATGTCTCATCGATACACAAACCGTATTCACTGTGAACAATCATCAATAAATGTAATGAAGTAGTTATAACTCCTCCTTCAGATGTGTGTTCATTGGCCCACATACATCGGAGTGATCCCCACAAATCACTTCGCTCTCTTCATCGAATCCAAATGGTGATTTTTGTCATTTTGCCCAAAAGGCAAGATTCAAACTTATCAGATGATTCATAATCGAACCTTCTGCAATCGGAGTGGAGTTTCTTGATTCTGGCTCGTTAATACGACCCAATCCGCACGCCACGCGTGATGCCTGGGCTTAAGTCATTAGCTTATTCCGCTTTAAGTTTATATTATATGACTCAATCATCATGTCTAAAAACGAATAGACCATTTTCAAGCGGAGGCGTACCAAATACTACCCCATTCCCGGGTGATCCTAAATTATCGACCTATTGAAAAAATGAAAACCCATCATTATTCAAATGTAAACGGAAATAATATTCCCCGCAAATCGGCAGTACATAGTAAAACCGGAGATAAAGCTTCAAACAAGTGCCGGTGGGCAAATTTAAATTTATGGATCCTACGCAGTGGCCGCAACCTTTCGCCTAGCCCCCCACACGTATCCATCTCCCTCTCGAGTCTTCTACTTGACTTGAAGTTTCGCATATTATGACAAATATGGTAACCACAACCACGCCTAAAGACTCCACGAAGTAGAATTAGAAGTTGTACAAACTTCAATAACATACAGGCCTTCAGCCGAGCGGTCGTGGCACTATTCTTCCTATCACCAGGAACTCTGGCAGTCGACTTCCAAAGTGACCTAGTTCCCGCCATAATGACATTTGTCATCCCTTTTGTTCCCCCTGCTCCAAGAATCCTGGGATTCCTCGAACCCTCGGCTTGTCGGGTAAACTTCTTCTTCTTTTCTTGATTTCTTCTTGTTTCTGACCACCAAAACAAGTGAGTAGAAGTTTTAGTCTTACCCGCATTCGCCTCAAGATTCGCGGATCATCTTATGCAGCTTCGCTTAGAGATAACTCAAACTTGCGACGCCAAGCTCATGACAAACGAGAGAATTTGTTTGGAAGCAGACTTTTGTGGGACGGTATCCACAACCGCCTGAGACACTCTGCGTTTCAAGGCGCTGAGTCGATCACCGCCAATCATTTTAATGATATGAGGGCTCGCGGCCCGCCCGTTTCCCGCCTGGCCGGCCCACGGTATACTGCATCGCTGCCATATTCTCGCTTCTAGCTTCCTTCCTCGCACAATTCCTCAAGCTTCCTGCAGATACGTCATACGCCGCCACCTTTTCATATTGAATTTGGAACGGCGTTCCATATTGGCCAAAGATGAGACATTGACATCCACAAAGATCGTAATTTGTGCTTCGCGGATCCTTTCCGGCTTTGGTACTTATCATTAGGTTTTGAGGAACTTAATGCTCAAGACGATTCGCCTTCTTTGCTCGAGAATAATTTCAAATTTCGAGACCACTGCCGAAGTTTTTCAACTTGCACTTTTCAAGGCCGAAATAAGCGAGTTTTTATGAGTAAAGTAGTGAATGTAGCCATTAAAATTCTACAGTTATCAAGTAAATAAAGACAATGTAGACCAAGAACTGTCGTACAATACTTATACAAATAAATTGTAAAGTAAATACTAATATTTCAAATCTCAATGCAAATATATTAGTATCAGCACTCATTATACTTAAACTGTCTTACAACACCGCATACATTCGGCAACACCGCATACATTTCAAGCAATTCAAGATACGTAGGTTATCAACCAATTATGTAAAACTACATAACTCTTGTGTCGTTAGTATTGCTCATTCAAGATGCTACCCGACTTTTGTATCTTCGACAAACCTAAGTAAGATACCAATTAAACAAAAATTACTCGAACGACCATCCAAAGGCCAATAACGTTTGGGAAATCACTTCAACATGATACATTATCATGTTTCAGCAAACCGTAACACCGGCCATCACGTTGTGTCCGTGATAATGCAAACCATTTCACAACTTTTTAAAATTGGCTTCGACACGCTAAGCTTAAATTTTAAATCGCGAGATTATTATTACTTTGCTTATTTTACTACGCAATCAGCACATAATCAAGCATATGTACAACATGAAAAAATAAACAAGTAATGCACATTCAAGCAGGTGTATATGACCCTAGGCCCTATTACATTTTCAAAACTTGAAAACTAACATTTGGTCCTATTACAATTTCTTGTCTTCTGGCTTCTGGAATCTCCACCAAGCTTCGTCTTAAATTACAATTCAAATACACTAATCCCAACTTAGACATTTAAGTCAAAGGGAGAAACAAGCGTCATATCAATACACCTCCATTCCATTCCATAACAATATATATGGGCAAAATATTAAAATAAATAAATGCACTTAATGTCACATATATTAAATGAAATGAAAATTAATGTGTTCATAATTGACTAATTAATTACCCATTATTTTTACAATTAATTATCAATTAATATAAATTTTAAATTTAAATATATTCATTATTACGACAATGATAATTACAATAATTACTAACCTTCTTAAATTATGGAATAATTACTTACAAGTAATTAACTCCAAATTTTAAAATTTAAAAGTTATCATGAAAGATAAAATTGGTCAATTAATGGAAACAATTTGAAAGGGAAATATAACCAAATTTAATGCCATTCAAGATATATTCAATCATCTTAATGATTAAAATTTATGATTTAACATTTAAAATCGAAATTAATAATTACCAATAAATGTTAAACCAAAAAACAATTACATAAAATGCATTTAGGGTTTTCTAAAACGGACGATTTAACTTCAACGCATCAAACCGCCGTAGAGTACGGCCACGGGCTACGCCCCGTGTTTTAACGCCCACTCGCACCGGACGCCGCCTGAGGCCAATCGCAAAGCTCGGGCGACCGATTTTTTGGTAATTCATTTCGCCAATTTTTCCATTAATTGCAACTTTGTAAAAACGATTTGGTGCCTCTAAAAAATTCAAAATTCGATTTTTCTTGAACATCAACAATATCATTATTGAACACGCCCAAGTGGAAGTTTATCAAAACACTTGGTTTTTCATTAAACCCATAAAACAATCCAGAAATTATCAATTTTGGAAAGACTTAAAAAATTCAAACAATTCCTCCGAAAGAAAAACTGCATTTAACCTCAAAGTAATAAGAACACACGCTTTAATTTCTCGTAATTTTTTGAAATTTCTAAACCTCACCGTAAAATCGAAAATTATTCTACCTCAAATTAAAAATGCAAATTAATCAATTTTTAACTCTATTTCATGAAACAATTAACAAATCAAATCTATCAAAATAAATACATCAAGTATTATCTGTTAAGTGAAATATAGGAGAAATGGGGTTGATTTTTCTGGCTATATATTCATCAATTGAATATATAAATAATAAAATAATCTAAAATTAACTAACAACTACGCTAACACACAATCAAACTGTATAAAATACATTAAACTCGAGTAGGCTCTGAGGCCACCGTTAGAATCTAAGATGAATGTAATCGTGATGAACACCAATTCATACATCCTGGATTCTCAAAATAATGTAAATTAATCTAAACATAAAATACGAACGTATGAATACGAGAATTCTTACATCGCGAACGGAAATGTAGTTTGGTCCCACCCCCAATTTAAAAGCCTCGCCCTCCTTTCATGATCCTCTCCAATGTTTTGTTCAACACTAAAGATGTCCTCTAGATTGCACACACCAAGAGGGAAACGAATCGAGAACTTGAACTTGCTGTAGCCAGATAAACATAATCGGAAGAGAAAAATTCTTCCACCTCCAAGCGGAGCGGGCGGCTTTCTTTAAGAGGGGTGGAGGTTTTTATGATTCTATGGGTCATGAAAACATAATCCTTAAATACTAAGTCTCCAAAATTCCACTCAAGCAACTCGTTAAGAAATCGGCCAATCGTTAACTTAATTAGACCACATTTAGCTCTAATAAATAAATGAAGTTATTATGAAGAAATTTATTTTAACTTAACAAGTCAATTAAAATACTAACGAGTCACTATCGAATAGTTTAATGTTATTCATCGATTCAATTGCTTAATGATTAAACTTGGGTAGTTTAACCAATTTGATGTTCATCAACATATATATTCGATTAAATATATATAAATACCGAGAAATACATTTCAATATAGAAGTCTCAAAGTAATTGCATTCATGAAATATTATTCGAATATCATTGTATGTGTGTGACCCTTCTTAGGCTCGATAATAGCAAGTTGTATAACAAATAATAATAACTCGACCCAATTACTATTGGTTATAACGATTAACGAAAGAAGATTCAAGAATCGCTCATAACCCCTTAAATTATCACGCGAGAACTCCACACTCAAGAATATACCATTACTAAGTAACACTAAGTTCCAAAGAATTCATTTAACCAACCCGGTAAATGAATTGATACACAATTGCTCAATACTCAATAAAAGCGGGAATCAATTTCGTCACTTCAACAACATATAGCTCCTATTTCGCTACAAAATTTTTAAAAAAGTGGAGGAGCAAATACTCTCAACTTTAAATATAGCGGTCAAGTATACGCCATGGGTAAGTCATGTGGTTTTTACTTTAAAAGCAACGGCCCGGACAGATATATTTCTACTAAATAAGGCCAAGGCACACGATCGAAAGAAGTCATGCTTGTCCAAAAATGTAGAAAGTCAAGTGACTATGCCGCTTTCAGCGGATATAAAAAGCGTAGAATCATTGAAAAAGGACAATTGAGTATCGATTGGTCACAGAAAGTTAAGATGTATTACTAGTTGAAGATTCACAAACAAATCTTATCAAGATTAGCTAATTATGTAATAACGACATGGGCGTGACTTTTTAGCAAAGAAAACACATGCTGTGAACAATTCTAGTGACTAAATTTCATCACGAAGAAAGCACATCATCCGACAATTGCTATCTCTAGACTCCACAAATAGCACTATCCACAGTAATTCAAGAACATGCTCTAACTATGGCAAAAAGCTGACAATACCAATTATGGAACATCCAAATAACCGTAGTCGAGGAAGTCAGACGAGGTCTACCAAATCTGGTGGTAAAAGAAACTATCTATGGCGAATGCTATGGAACAGACAAAGTGTCCCACCAACTATTTACATTAAAGGGTCACTACTGCTGAGTGTTGTAGCTTCTCCATATGGACTTAACGGACCAACGCAAGTCGGCAGCATTGGAGTGAGCATATGTTTATGCTCAGGCCGATGATTTCTCAAAGATACACGCGAGTCAAATTCATTACGGTGGCCTGACACATTCGAGGTGTTCAAACAATTGGCCATTCGGGGATCTGCTAGAGAAGTGCGGAGTCAACATCATTACCATACTGAGCGACCTCACGGGAAAGCACTTGGAGAACTTCAGATTATGAGTTTTGTAATCGGTAAGGTATTAAACATGAATACTCCGCCTCCCTATCACACCACAAAGAATGATATTGTTGAAAGGAAAGAACATGATCGCTCAAGAGATTTACTCATGTCACAGATGCAAAGAAGATTCCAGAGTTTCTCCAAGTAGGCTATCAACACAACATGTCATATCCCTAACAGAATCACCCTAAAACGAGGTACAAACACCACAACATATGAAATATGGAGGAAGAGAAAATCCAATGTGCAATATTTTTATATTTTTGGTAGTATGTGTTATATCTTGGTTGATAAACGGTAGAAAGAAAAAATTTGATATCGCGGCGATAAGTGAGATTTTTATGGGATATTCCGTAAATAATAGTTTTATGGTCTACAACAAACGCACTCAAGTTGATGACGGAGTCCATAAATTAGAAAGCAATAGATGAAGATGCTGAAATCTATGCAACTTGTATATAAAACCATAAACAAATGCATCCAGAATCGTTTAAATGTATATAATCGAATTACAATAAAATATGTATATGTAAATACGTATGAAAAACGAGTACTTACAACGCAGCGGATGTCACCAACTTTTCTCTCACGAAGCCTCCGAACGCCTAACGACCTGGCACTACAAAGGTTGATGCCTCCAAAGTACCCACACCAACAAATGTCAATCTCGCGATTGATTTTGCTAGAATCTTGTGAGCAATCGATTAACAGAAATCAAGCCAAAACTCGACTTGATTTTTTTGCCATGGAGAGGGATTTATGGGGCGGCTATGAAAAGTGGAAAGATGATTAGGTTTTCATCTTTTCTCCCTTTATATAGCACACTCCTCTACCCGGACAATTTCACTCGTTAATCCAATAAGCCAACTCTCAAGTAAAAACCGTTAACTAATTAATTGCTAACGAAAATAACAAGTCACTAACGTAGCTCCATTAGTCAAACCGTTAATTAATCTAACAAAGTTAATTAATTTGGTTTCGCTAAATTTAAACCGTGGCGTAAAACTCTCGATTGAGTATCTCGTTGATTTCAATCAACTTCAATTTAGCAATCACGATTTAGTTTAATTCATGAAATAAACTCAACGTCATTGTATAAGCTGACCTTTTCCGGCTTAGATAATAGTAGTTATATAATAATATAATTGACTATTATTATTATAACGACATGCATCGATCTAGCAATTCATTATAACCCCTAATATTATCACGAGTTCCTATTTAGTACTGACAATTACTAACTTTGTTTCGAGTAATCTCATTTAACTAAAACTAGTAAATGAATTGTTACAATAATTGTCGCAACGGGCATAATTATAGAAATCAAAATACTTTGATTTCCAAATACCACGTGGAACATATATAATTTATCAATTAAGGGAATTGATTTTCGACGTATGCATTCGCACCAAAAAGAGCAGCATCAAGCCATCGATTGATTTCGAGATGTCGATGAAGTTTTTCTACAATGACTATCGCCGGGCATAACAGCTTGGTCTATGACAACCGGAAAGCGCACTCGATATTATGCTTTCGGGCCCAAGTGTTAAAATCAGAAGGCTACGAGGTGTTTCACTTGTTCAAGAAATATTGTTTCATAAATATTTGACGTGATCAAGAATAGATTAAGTGCCAAAATTATTAAGATTTGATTTGAGAAGTTGCGCCGGAATAAGGAAACTTCAGGATTCGGAATGTAAGATCTTGTTTTCGCTTAAAAGATATTTTCAAGATCAAGTCAAGCTGAGCATATGACAAGCTGGCGGAGCTGGTTGGGACTCGGCGTAGCTAATGAAAGGATTTTTATTCCAAATCAAGCATTTTACTTATCAAGCATCGTAACCCTAAGTGTTCTTCATACCTATATAAGGAGCTCAAATACGTTATGAACTGCCTCATATTTTTATTATTCATGGTAGCCGTTTTGTTTTCAAAGTAGCCTATCAACGAGTTTAGGCGTAGGTCAGTTCGTGTTAGGAGAATTCTGGTATCTTATAACAATGTACGACATTTATGACGCTGCTATAAACAATCATCGGTATTTTATTTTGATTTGATTATCGTAAGTCGAACACCGTGGCATTTGCTGACAATTGTAAGATGTGCTTCCAAGGGCTAATGTAAGTTTATTCGGGAGTGTAGTAATGGTAAGGTATGAAAGATTCGCAAGACCTTCAGAATATCTTTATTGTTATAACGAAACCTTCACCGGGAAAGTTGACCCTCGACGTAGGCGCGTTGCTTCGATATCGACCTGACACTACGCTGCTAGTTTTACTTTATTGTCTCGGTAATTTTCAGATATTGCTATTGTCAATCGTAATTGACTGTTGGTTTCACAACCGGTTGTTTCGAGAGAGTCATTAACCTTTTCAATTTTACTGCACTTCACCCGAAAGCAGAGCATTTATACCGTATATGTGACTTTGTCACTCTTTTCAAAGCAAGAAAGTGAATATAGCACCGATTTGCTAAATCTCAAGTGCACAATTTTCTTTTATATTTCTTCCAATGATTAAATATATGGGTCCGTATGCAATAAAGATGGTACATACCATGTTATCTCTTTTTCCAATTATTTATTTTCTCCCTCCTAGTATCGAAAATTTGTTTCATCAAAATGACAATCAACAAACCTTTGCCTCGAAAAAATATCATTCGTTAAAGGCTCAAGATATCTAATAATAGATGGAGATTCATACCCCACGATATTCCCAACTCCCTTTGAGGTCTCATTTTGTTCTTTCAGGGTAGGACTATCAGATGACATAATCGGACAACCAAAAAATCTTTTAGATCGAAATATTTGGTTCTTTACCAATTGCAAGTTCATATGGTAATAAAGACTTCGCCTGACGAATGAGCGATGCAAATATGTAAAATTGCATGATACCAATTAGTGATCGGTAACTTTATTCTCATTATTAATGCCTAGCAATATATTGAAGACGCTTGATTAATTACTCCATTAAACCATTTGTGTAATGCATACAGAATATTATGTTCAACAATAATTCAATCATATAATAATTATTAAATGATTCGATGTAAATTCACCAAAGATTGTCAAGTCTAACTTTGTTTATAGTATAATCGTGAAAATGAGCTCCCAGTTTAATGATTTGTGCAAGAAATTTTGCAAATGTCATATCACTTGTTGAAAATAAATAAACATATTACCATACTGTATGTATCAATTAATACCTGCAAAATACTAATAGTCCCGACGGTGGACGGATATTCCACATATATCACATTGTATTCTTTCAAGAAATGTAGGTAATTTTACCCGAATCTGTACGGTGAATGCCTTATTATTAGTTTACTAAGAGAACAGTTTTCAGAGATGATCTATGTTTTTTGTAAGCTTTAAACCTTTCCAATGACGATCAGATTTTTAATTTTATTTAGGCATCATTGCTGAACTATAATCAGAGTCAATGCCATAAAGTCATAGTTTTGAATCTTCTTGTACTACCAAATTACATTTAATTTTTATGAATATATGCATAATATAATCCAAAAGGAAATTTTTGGTAGTTTTTCCAAAAGTTTTCTTTTCCCAAAATACTATAAGTAATATTAGCGTATTTCATATTACCTTCAATCATAGCTTCAATATCGATCTGATCTATATATGTCATTGAAACTCAATAAGTTTCTCTCTTTTGACTTTGGGAGAATATAAAACATCATGAATGATAAATTTTATCCTATTTGGTAATATGAACATCAGATTACCTCTGCTTTTTAATCAAATCAGAGACCAAATTCTGTATTTATTATTCCTTACCAGGATCCATGTTAAATATTTCTTACCTTGGAGGATCGCAAGGGTGGGCCCAATCGCTTGAAAATGCAAATGTCTTTGATAATGCTCCATGTCCAACCTTCTTAAATGATGAAAAATAGGATTAAAAGAGAAGCGTAAATCAACACAACATACTTAACATTACTAGTTCAGGCTGGGATAACGTAAACACACCACAACCGCACATTACATATCACATATTACACAAACACACATCATATTACAAACATAAAGTAGCACAAGAAATACCGCACATTATTGAAATACATACTCTCAAATAGTTTCTTAATTTATATTAATTTCTTACTGCCTCAACGTAAATCACCGGGGCCAGTAGGTGGTATCATCCTCGGGTCAATTTCATTAAAATTTACTGCTTCCATTTGTCTCTACAAATGTCAGCAAACCTTTACAGAGATGTTCAGCGTCAGACACGCCTAGACCAACGGTCTTTCCGCATCCGTACTTTTAACAATAATCACGGTTTTCAGGACTTTCTGGATATATTTACTAGTTCCTTTTGTCGATTTTTATTACTTTAAGTAATTTTGAGAGGTCTTAACTTACTCATATAATCAATTAACAAAGTGGTTTCCCGCCGACCACATCCATCAATTCGACTGCAATCACCAAGGCTATTCAATGACCATAACTACCATGCCTTTATTAAACGTCATGACATTTATTTCGTGATATGTCATCTGCCTCCCGCTGGGGCGAGATTGGTGTTTTTTCCTAAGCACGTTAACACTAAGGATGACTTATGAAATATTTCTTTAAGACTTTCTCTCATAAACATTTGGGTTCTTTTATGTTCAAATACTCTAGGTTTCAAACCTGTCATCGATGACGCTTAGATAAATCTTAATACTTTGCTCTTTAGATAGTAAACTCGTGAAGTTTTCTTTAGCCTTTTCTATCTTTGTTACCATTGCAACAAATTTTCCCGGTTCCCGCATTATCAACATCTTAGAGAATTTTCTTAAGTCCCTTCTATTCAAGATATTTTCTTACATTGTCCTTGCTGACATGTAATGTTCTCCGCTTAGGCCTTGCTGTCTCGAAAACCATAAATCTCGACATGGTTATATCTAGATCACAAACTTAACACAATCAACAACAACCAATGTATAAACTATGACGAAAAAGTATAATTTTATTCAATAGAAACACATACAAAAACTAAGACCATATTTTTAATCGAAAAACCTCTATCAAACAAATCGCAACAATCAAAGCGTAATACTAGAAACGGTAAACGATAAATATCATGAACAAACTGCATCCTTTGCCACCTATTTCTTCATGTTTGATAATACCGCATTTAAAAAGAGTAACGGTAAAGTTAGAAATGGGATGAATACAAGAAAACATTTAGCCATTTTTTAAAATGTGTATAAATATATTGAGAAGGGTGTTTAAAATTATGAATGAAAGTGAAGTATTTTTAGAGTGAAATTTTATAAAATTCCCGTTATTGTTACCGTTTGAGGAGAAAAATAAATGTTACTTTTACTATTCATTACCGTCTAAAATGGGTAGAAAAAATATTTTAAGTGTGTTAAATAAGATGTAGCCGTTAGAATGCACACGTTGTAACACATAATGCATGATCGTGAGATAACACATATGATTTAACGAACACATATTATAATATCACAAATAAGTAATTTGGAGAATAACAATGTAACTACTCGATTATAAATCTTTCGTGAAGTAAAATATCAATGGGGTATTTATACCTTCACAAAATAAGATGCAAAAATTAAACTCTCCACATAAGTATGAAAATTTATCAATAAACAATGAGATGAAGATTTTGACACTTCACCTAACAATATAAGCAATATGAAGTGAAATTTTAACATTTCACTGAATAATATCATAATGTAAAGATTTTTACACTTCACAAGCATAAATAACATAATTATAATGTAAGGACTTTTACACTTCACTAATAAATTAATTTATAAATTTTATCTATGTTCATGATATTATAGTATAAATGGGGATTCAGAACCTCTACCAAGTATAAAAGTTAGTATTAGTACTCGAAATTATCTTTCGTGATTTTATGTGAATTTTGGACCTCCACATAGTAAATTAAAAAATAAATAGAGCACTCGGTAGTTCGCTACTTACTATAATAAGAGATTTAATCACTCTAATAGAAAATACTTCACCTGATCGCTGCTTATAACCGCAGAATAGTAATATTATAATTGCCACTCATAGTTATGGATCAGTTGATGGATTGGCAGTTTTCTATAACCGGGCAAATAGTAATTATAATATTAAAGCTCGATAAGCGATGGGGATGATATACCTAACACTGGTAAGACCTTCTAGAAAGACGATCGTGACTGATAACGCCAGTTAAAAATCGATATTTAATAACTCAACTAATATGATAATACTAGCTTTTATATTATTGTTCAAGTAGTACACTATTATTATTATATTATAACTTCTATATATTATTCCAGTGGGCCAGCGCATTCAACCATCATCGGTTCACTTCCTGCTTTCCATTCCATCACTCAATTTTTAACGTGTTCCATTCCATCACCCAATTTCCGACAATTGGCAAATTTGGTCCCGACGTCAAAATGGCCGTTAAAACACTAATAGCTATTGTGAAATGACTATTTTGCCCCCCCCCTATTTGCACACATGTGTGAAATGACTATTTTGCCCCCCTATTTGCAAGTGTAGTAGTTAGGAAGTTTCATTAAGGGCAAAATTGTCATTTCACTAAAAAAGTTACTAATTTGACTAAAATACCCCTACGGAGTTAGTGTTTTAACGGCCATTTTGACGTCGGGACCAAATTTGCCAATTGTCGGAAGTTGGGTGATGGAATGGAACACTTTAAAATTGAGCGATTACCTAAAACCCGAATGAAAGCTCAGCTGATTGCTAGCTTTAACCCTATTATCTATTAATACCAAGTAGTAGTGTGAAACAGAAAAGTGAAAAGGAAGGAGTAATATTATTATCACTCTACTCCTACAGATCTTACATCAGAAAGGGGTGTATTTATAGTTCAAAAGTAGACGGGCCAATCCAACCGGGCCTCGGTGGGTCAAGCCTGGGGCCCACCCCACCGCCTGGTCAGACCGGCCCCGCCCACTGTGCCCACGAACGGCCCCCGGTTCATAAAACGGGACGACTGTGGTCTACAGATTAGCCCCGTGCCCGGCCCGAGCCCACCCATTCGGTGGGCTCGCCCGGGCCCGCCCGAGGCCCTGTCTCTCTATTAACGTGGTACCGCTTTCATTAACGTACCACGCTTGAAATATTTGCACAAAAAATAAATACGGTAAGAGCGGTATTTCCAACCTGTGACCCATGACGAAAGTTAATGTTTTCAACCATTGCTCCGTTGACTAATTTATTAATACAGATAATAATAAACGGCGTTATCTGGGCTTCAAATAATATATAAATAAAAACATAAGCACTAATAATATATTATCCTTCTCAAATAATACAACACATTTCTAATTAAAAACTATTTCAACATATTAATAGATAACTTAAATTTGGTATTATATCTATAATATTCTATTTTGATATATTATCCTTCAAGAAATAATTTAAATGATTCTATTTAAATTATTAAAAGAGAAAAATAATCATGATAATATCAGATTCATGAAATATTCATGTTAATATGTGTACAATTATAAATCAAGTTATTTAGTTTCAAATAATATACGGTGAGTAAATAAAAGTAAATAATATACGCACAAATCTATTTAATATTACGATATATTATTCTATGAAATAAAGTAATAAGATTCTATCAAATAATACCAAACTTATTGTTTCTATCAAATATGTTAAATAATATCAAATCTAAGTTATTTAGTATTATGACATATTATTCTATCAAATAAAGTAATAAGATTCTATCAAAAAATACCAAACTTATTATTCTATACAATATATTAAATAATACCAAATCTAAGTTATTTAGTATTATGATATATTATTCTATCAAATAAAGTATTAAACCCCTTCATTTTATCACATATACTTATTAGTAAGTTCATACTCTTTAACATTATTTATAACTCAATTTACTAAACGATGCCAACATAATTGAATAATACAGGAAATCCAGACTAATGCTTATCACAATTTTGAGAATTGTGTGTTAAACGGTACCATCGCTTAATTCAAATGTTACGACGTTAATTCAAACGGCATAACGCTTAATCTCGACGGTACCACGCTTGAGAATTATTTCGATTATTTATCGCGATAATATATCAAATTTAAAAAGTATATTAAATATTATCATATCTAAGTTAACTATCAATACGTTGAAATGATTTTTAATTAGAAATATGTTTTATTGTTTAAAGGATAATATATTATTGAATCTTATGCTTTTATTCATGTATATTATTCGAACTTAATAATTTTACTTATTATTATACATATATTAAAAAACTATTTCAACAATTTGATCGATTTTTTCCTTCAAATTAATAAATTTATTTGGTATTATTTGATAGAATAATATATCATACTAAATAACTTATTTGGTCTCAATAATATATTGTTAAAAGTTTTAGTTAAATAATATATTATTTTTATAGTATATATTATTGAATATTATGCTTTTATTATACATATTATTTGAAACCCAGAAACTTTGATTTATTATTATATACGTATTAACAAATCATCAATTTATGACAACGGTTCATAACTTATATTCACAGATCCTAAGGCCAAAAAGCTCAAATCCTCCTACTACTACATTTATTTTGACTAATATTAAAATTTTTGGCCCAAGAATTTGAATAAGTATTTTACAATAAGTCAACTTTATGTAACAAAACAAGTATTTTACCATGGCAACTGTTGATATTTTTTTTATATGAATAAGTATAAGACCATGAGAAATGTTAATATTTGGTAGTTCTTTCCTCTACTATGACCTTTCATATCGTTTTTGCAAACAAATAAAACATGAATGAACAAAAAAGAAATGAACTCTACTAAGGTTTGATCGTGCATCTATGGATTACCTAAACTAACTTATCAACTAAGTTAACAATTTTTATGGTTCAGTTATTAACTTGAACTATGTAGAACTGTCACTCTACCTACTATGTACATAAGATGACTAGAATAATATCACACAATTACATAAAATCAAATACAATTAAATCAAACCATCATGAAATCCTCTATTATACCCCGCAGTCGAAGCTGATGGTGGTCGAACGCTAAGACCGGCTTGAAAATCTTCAAAGATACTAATTGTAGGCCTTTATTAAAGATATAGATATCAACTTACTTGATTTACAACCCTCGAACTTGTAAACGAAAGAATTTTTTCTACTCTAACAAAATGAATATCCCACTTAGTATATGTAGTGTGTTGACGCTGAACGGCATTCTGTGATAACATATAAGACTCGATATTATCACAATAAACTATCAAACAGTACGTATATGACAATGTAGTTCTAACAGAAGATTACAGCAAATGAACTAGATTCGAAGACAATATTAGTAACACTAGTATTATGCCCCATCACTTGATCAATAAATGGTAGCATCTCGTTTAGAAGAGAAAGAGACCAAGAGTTCTCCTCCAAGCATAACAAACCAGTGCACTAGCTAGAAGATGATGAATTTAAATTTAAGCCATGATCAAGTGTGTAACGCCTGGCCTCGGCCACCCTGGCTTGCAGATGCTATCAGATTCACGACCTACCACAAACCACCACACGGGTCTTTCCAAAGACGCTTTGTCCTCACTCACGTGCTCACCGAAAACTTCCCATAATACCCATCCTGTAATTACCCTGTGTCAAGCACGCTTTAACAACGGAGTTCTTATAGGGACGAAATTCGAAAAGAAGATGTATCTTGGTGGTATGAATAATATCAATCAAACTATATTAAACATATCACACACATACACACACACACATTTTTGGATCTGGTATTACATCCTCCCCCACTTAAATTCTCAACGCCCCTATCAACCACAACACATCCAAAGCATCAGACCATCCGTGTGAGATTCTAGAGGTGGCTCCTACGACTTCAAGAGGTGTCCCGCACTTTGCGCCATAGCACTTGGGCTTCAATTCCTGACTTGCCGGGCCTGACATATCTCGTAACGCCCGGCCCGGCTAACCGGGTCGGCACGTTATTAGATTTGATGGACCTACCACAAAACCACCACGTATCTTTCCAAAGACTTTTGTCCTCACTGTTCTGGGCATTTACCAATCCTAGACTATCTGCGCCAAGACGCTAATAATGGAGTTTTATGTGACGGCTCAAAAAGTTAAGATGATTCTGCTGCATTTAGTAGCATTAATCAAATCATATTAAACATACTACACATACACACAATATTTTTTGCGATCGGATATTGATAAAGTGTTCCTTAAAGATCGTGCATAATGCTCTTTAAAGAAAAACATATGATCTAACATCGGATTATGCATTTTGCATAAACAAATTGGATGCAAAATATAGAAATATGTGGTTCCGTAAATGTTGGATGATGCACATCTCTTGAAAACATAAAATATGAGAATTATCATTATAAGGCTCATTAAATCTATAACAAAACTTTGGTTTGGTGTCAACCGGAGTTGAAGGTGGCTTGAAGAATGACATGCATGCATGCTCATTAATATCCTCAACATATTTCCTCTAAAGAGAGAAACAGATCACCTACATGTTCTGTAATAGAAATGTCCAAAAAGTAATTCAAAAGACAACAAGTCTTTCATAACAAATTCAAATCCTAGTAGAACGATGATAGACTTGTGGAGATATCAGATGAGGTCATCACTATAAATGTTGGTCGTATAAAGTCACATGTCGTTTCCTTGTCGTATACACATTTAACTAGCTTGGGCGGAATCGAGCCAAAACTCCTGTCGTATGCTGTCATTTATAATAAATTATTAATTAATAATGTAATTAAGTGCTCGTCGTTTCCCATCCTTTATACTCAATTGTGTTTTTGAAGATTATCATCATTTCCCGTCGTATATGCTGAAGAACAACAACAAAAAAATGCAGCCCGAAGTCAAGCTGACCACTGAAGTCAAGAACAAACTCTATCAAACCATAAAAAACCCTCCTATACGTGTAATATTGCACATAGTTTATATATTGTTATTTCAAAGATTAATTTTAGAGAAGTTGAACTAAAAAATTATAAATTAAATAACCAATTTCTCTTATGAAGTTGAACTAAGACAAAATAAATTAAACAATAACATCAATTACAAATGCTACAAATTGGTAGGCTAAATAAATAGAAATTGAGGTTTAAGAACTTACTTTACATGAATTGATATTGATACCTATGCATTCAATAAAATAAAGAGAAGACGAAGCATCGAAATAAATTAATGTTAGTATATAATGAAAGAAACAAGAAAATACAAACATATAAATCCAATGAACAATAAAAAAAAATTGAAATTTATGAAACTTTGAAGTAAGAATTGTATATACCTTTTAGGGAAATAAATATGAATATTGAATAAGGTTAATTGATATTATATAGAGAGGGGGAAGAGATTGCTGAAAATTAAAAATATTGTCGTATGCTATCTTTTATAGTAGTAGAAATCCAGCCTAAAATTTCAACTTTCCGGCAAAAAAAATTCAAATTCGGCCATTATTTTCATTTGAAGTTTAAAGATTTAAGTTAATACTAAGATTTTCAGGAATAATTCAAATCCTGTCATATCCTATCCTTTAAAGAATATTTATATTAACTTATTTGTTGAAATATTTCAATGAATTATATCACTTAACATTAAAAAGATAAATTGTTAACATTAAACTATTTGTAGAAATATTTCAAAGAATAAAAGGCAAATTGTTAACATTAAACTATTTGTTGAAATATTTCAAAAAATGTTTGTTGAAATATTAAACTATTTGTTGTAATATTTCAAAGAATGTTTGTTGAAATATTAAACTATTTATTGAAATATTTCAAAAAATACTTATATTAAACTATTTCTTGAGATATTTCAATTAATTATAACTAGCTTAACACATTTCACATGGTATATATAAAGATTTAATTGATAGATTATATATGTTTCATGGTATTTGTTGGAAATCAAAGTATTTTGATTTCTATAATTATGCCCGTTGTGACAATTGTTGTAACAATTCATTTACTGAAGTTTTAAGAACGAGATACTCAAACTAAGTGGTCAATAAATAGTACTCAGAATGACTAGACTGAACCTAACATAATATCGTGGGTTATGCCGTGATTGCTGTGATCCTTACGTATTAATCGATATAATAATTATAATGGTCAATTATATTATTATATGGCTAATATTATTCCGAGCCTTAAGGTCACACACATACAATGACGCTGAAGTTATATTCCATGTATAAAATTAAATCGAGATTTTTAAATTGGTGTCGACAGTCAATAAGATACCTTAATCGAGAGTTTTACATCGAGCACGTAAAATACAAAATTGACAAAGTCGAATCAATTTAACTTGTAAGTTCAATTGATGATTTAACGAGAGAAGCTCATTAGTAACGAGTAGCTTTTAATCGTTAGTTTGTCCAATATTAACCGGTGGATGTTGCAGATGTCGTTTTAACTTTTAAATAATATTCTAACAAACAATACTATTTGGATAATGAATTTCATGATCACTACTAGTTGTATAAACAACAATTAAAGATATACAGTGTTCCATTCTTTGGAATAAAAGAAGAAATGAATATCAAGGATGAAGACCCACGAGCATCCAAAGTGCACGCCTCTAAGATTGTCCACACCAATCAACAGCCAAGTTCTCCTGAGGTTTTACTGAACTCTTTAAAATATTGAACTACGGAAGAGGTTGGACATAAGAATTCAATGAAATTCTTCCACCTACTAGTCGAATTCAAAAAGAAAAAGAGGGGAGAGAGAGCCTTTTCAAGGCTTTCACAAAAGTGACTATCAAAAAGTGAATGACAATTTTCTTCATGAAAGAGTGTCCTATTTATAGGCACTTGGGCCCTAAATTTTAGCCATCAACTATAACTAAAATATTAGAGTTTTAAGCAAAAATGCCACCTCCTTTGAATCCTTTTGGTCGACTAAAAGCAATCCCATAGGATTCTAGAATCTTCTCACTTATCCCTTAAATTCACAGACGCTTAGTGGTTACAGTTAATATTCTAGATTATGATTTAGATACCAATTTCCATAACTCCTTTTTGGTCTAATTATATCGAGTAGGGAAAGGTCCTAGAATGTTCCTTTACTTCTTATTATTGGTAACAAAGGCACATAAAAAGCGTTAATATTCAAATAACGATTCTACAAAAAAGAAAATCTCAAAGTCAGCCTCCCATAATAGTCGAATACGAGCATAATTCCACACTGAATCAGGCCCAATGTTTTACATTAGTTCCATTTTAAACCCGAAGTTATAATTAATTACGACACACTTTCGTTGTAAGCGCTATGGACCTTCAGGGGTCATTTATAAAAGCCATGTACTAAATAATGTGTTAACCCTGCATTATATATATTAGTACATTAATTATGAGCGGACCTAAGTCATCATAACCCTCAATGTCATCTCGATTATCCTAATACGAACATTACTACATAATCTAACGTGATATAATGCATCCTAAACTTAAATGAATAAATCGTTGTTAATCGAATTGTTCAATCCGACACTATTTCAAATATCTCATATTTCTAACACTTACTTAACCTCGATTCATTACTTGTATCAACGATTCCTTCTGCATCGTTTTCCAAATAGCCGAGCTAAGGTAAGATTATTTTCACCAAAATCTCGTGAATCAGAAGTTTCCTGATTCACGACCACGCGAGCATCCAAAGACTGAAGCCGAGTTGCCATCACATCTTACAGCAATACGTAACTGAACGAAGTATTACTGA